>WTXE01000715.1:0-11031 GCA_022496225.1 Russula aff. rugulosa BPL654 | reverse complement strand
CGTCGACAAAGGTAGTCGACATGTTGGTCAAGATCTTCACCTCGCCTTCGGATGATAAGAACGTCGAGGTCTTGCGGTAGTCGTGGGAGACGCTCCGCAACATCTGCAATGTCTTGTGGCAAATTGACGATGTGGTCCTTGTAACAGAGCTGACGGCCTGTTGTATAGCGCACATGCATGATGGGCTTTATGCGTGCGATCAACATCTCCTCGATGTCTGTGAGGCCCTTTAGACAGTCCGGTTGGACGGCTGTGGCGAACTAAGGCAACGGGCGACACAGAGTGAAACGGAGCTCACGTGGGTTACGTTGTTCGCATTCGACCACTGCTTTCCATTCTCATGTTTATCAGCATGACAGCGTGAACATTCATTTGTTTGACGGCGAGTTGTGAGGTCAAAAGCGCGTTCATGACAAGTACCGCATGTCGACATTGGCCAGCCGTTGTCGCATGTCTTGAAGCAACTTTTTCTCTCGTGTCGAAACAGCGGAGTCTGTGGGAGGTCGATGTCCATCCATTGAGTATCGTCATCAAAGTCGTCGGAAACAAGAGGTTCGGACGCAACGTCCTCTCTGTCGTCAACAGCGTCTTGTTCACGAAGTGGTGTATTCGCGGAGAAGGGCTTCAGACGTTCGGACGCAACGCCCTCTCTGTCGTCAATAGCGTCTTGTTCAGCGAAGTGGTGTATTCGCGGGGGAAGGCACCCGTGGTTCACGCCGCCGCACGTCTCCTCTCCAGGCGTAGTAAACTGCTAGACCGCAGAACATTACCTGCAGATGTGCACGCCGCAACTGTGACCGTGTGTGAACCATGTGTGCACCATCTCAGCCAAGAGCGTGAGCAGCGTCACCGGTGTCTCCAAATACGATTGAGAGCCCTGTCACGACAGCTTTGGCAAGTCTTGAAGAGTTGGTCGCGGAGTATCGCGTTGCGGAAGTGCTTCCTCTTTTTAAGCTTCCGACAGCGACAGCCACCGTTCCCGTCTTTGGCAGGATCGACAGCGTGTGGGATCGGACGGATGTTGAAAATCGAGAATAGGAAACACGAGAGCAGACAGTGCAGAGACGTCGAGGAGGGATGTGAATAGTAAGTCTAACAGGTTCTGAGTTCTTTTTAATGTGACAAGGGAGACAAAGTTGCTATATCGGGTTCCATACGTCCCCTGTCGCCCGCACGAAACTACCACACCCCGTGCAGAGAACGTGTTCCCGCTGCAACGAATTTGCCGTGGACGTCATGTTTTCCTCGTACCGTATGGCGACGAATCCGCAGGGTGAGGCCCGTGTTGGAAGGCATGGAGAGCTTGAGGAGAAGAGCGGCAAAGGCATGTGAGACATTGCAAGCAAGACATCTATGTGAGAGAGGCGGGCAGCAGTAAAAACGAGAGGCGGGGCAGAGCTGAAATCGTTAGTAGTATCCCGCCAATCGGAAGCTTGATCAAGACATTCAGTGAAGCATGTTTGAGATTTTTGTGTCAGTAGCAGTTCCCACTAAGAACGTAGTCCGAAAATTTAAATCTGTATAATCTTGCACAAGTAAAGGACATGTGAAGATAAAGAGAGGTCGTGGAAGACTCCCCACTGACGCGTCAGTGGCTGGACTAGAAGACGGGCCCGATTTAGTCGTCGTTGCCAGTGGCTGGACAGGGCCCGATTTAGATAGAGTTGCCTCTTTGAGAATTAAAAACAAGTGCAAATACATTCTGTTGAGCCAAATTCTGACCGTCAACGACGATGGAACCCGTTTTTTTGCGTGATAGAAGTATGTATTCTCGCAGAAGCAATGTACATGTGGAGTTAAGGACAGTGACAACAACTTTTCCACGAGTTGTGGGCGAAATACAGGGTTTTTGAGGGCTCTTTTTTTCGGTCAGGGTGTGAAAATCCATTTGTACTTGTTTGTTCTGGGGAGGGTCACCCTGTACGGATCACGTGTGGCCGATTAATTGCTTCGCTTCGCTCGCAATAAGCATGTGACCTGTGAGAACGCTGTTTAAAGTCTGAAGTGCGACGGTGCGAGAACGAAGTAATAATAAACCCCTCAACCATCTAATCAAAATTTGTCCAGGGGAGGGAGGGAAGATGTCGCGTCTATAGACCCCCAAATTTCACCCTATTGTCCAATTGCAATTAGCCGTCCATCGCCCCCGATCGTTCCCAATTGAAATTGAATTACTTCCCATCCGATCAATACAGTAAGGGTGCGACCGGGAGCACGGCTTCGTGATAGTCTTGGCTTAAACGAGAATTACTGTATGGCCCTCACACGATCGAGTGCGGGACGCCGGGAGCACCCTTTACAATATTAATCTTCCGTTGTGCGCACAACGGAATGCATGGGGCGGTGTCAAAGAATACCAAAAAAAAAGACGACCGCATGAACAGAGTAAGCGGATCGCCAGCGGCAGTCCTTCCCTGTGCCCCCGTGCAAGTCTCGGCTGTTGCCAACGCCGCAGAGAACGTGTGTCTTTGAAACAAGGGCAGCAGAAAGCCCCTGCCCACATCATTCCCCATGCATGCGCTTGTTCCTCAGTATGCTCGCGCCTGCACTTTCCCTTTACCGCCAGTCCCATATTCAACTACATACCCCTTCCAATACCCTGTTTCACAGCCCCCTCCGCTTTACCCAGCACCCATGTTTTTGCCTCACACATTCACTCCTGGGGCCTAATTTTGTATTCATAGATTTAGACCTAGTTATAATAATTAGATTCGGAATTACGCCCACTGTCACCATGTCACCAACGCCGCACTACCAATCTGGAAATACGCTATCGGTTCAAATATAGATATTTGTGCGAAAGTCAGTCCTGGTTAGAGTCCTCTAGCCATGCACACTTAGCTTTGAGTTTGGGGAGTCGAGATAGAATCCGTATACGAATGGTCGCACAACACTACGCCACGATGGCTAATTATGCATTTGATATGCAGCGCTATGGCGCCAGATATGTACAGTTGATCTTTGGTATAAAGACAACGCGTTTGTAAATCGTGCTTTGTATAGCACTGTACTATACACAGGGGAAAAGAAAAGAAAGTAACTGCCTGAGATCCGTGTTCATCTTGATTAGATGTCATCCGATATTCGTCTAGAACTGACGCGGGGTTGTGCTCCGCTTTTTATAGAGCCCTCATCCGCCGCCAGCGCAGCCGATGTCGGCTCTGGGCTGTGTTGGAATTTCGCTACATCGGAGAAAATTGCCGAACCAGTACCTTGAGGAGCAAGTTCCATGTCTGGCTCGGCGAATCCTCGGGACGGGGGAAAAGGAGAGTGAGGTCTGACAATCAAGAACAGGAGCACATTGATGGCGCCGGATAGGTTGACAATATGTCGCTGAAAAACGTAGCCGCGACGGTACGTCGTGGTACGGATAGCAACCATCGTGATATGGAGAGAGGAGGACATGAGGAATATGCAAGGGGTAACTGATGATTTAATAATCTATGAGCCGGGTTCACAACTCGAAGGCGATAACTTACAGAAGCATTCCAATGCAGCTCGCCGCTGTGTATTCAACCCTCTGATCGGGGCGCCATGCGAAACCTGTACCAGCTCCTTCATCAACAAAAGCGACCTTCTGCCAGAATATAGGGGATATATAAATTGCGGAAGCAAATAGTGCGATCCACAGCCAGATGTATTCGCCACCAAGGCCTCCCCGAGACTTAGGACTGATCCAGCACCAATACTGACCCGAATAGTTTCAGCAATGAAGAAAGAGTGGAAAAGAACGAAGATTGAGTAACGCACGGGTGTAGGCGTTTCATAATTCTTATGAACGTCCGCGCCGATGGCAACCCAGAGCGTAATGAAAAGACAAGCAAGGCAAACCATGCCAAGTGCAACGCCACGCGCGTGCAGGCCAACTTGCCACAGGGCCGCTACGAAAGTGTGGACGGCAAGAAGCTGGCAAAATGCACATCAGCGGATCTCAGACCAAAAGACTTTGTTATAAAGATGAGACGCACGAGTGTGATCAGGGCAACACCAACTTCACCAATCTGTTGGATGATGCCTTGTGCTGTGCAATAGTGCCCTGTCGTGACGATCCCGTTGTGAGCCCACCGGACATCAAGGACACCACCCATGGCCTGCAAAAAGTCGAACACGAAGAGGGAGAACTGTTACATGAATCCAATGAGCCGAGCCAATGGCAATGAGAAAAATGTCAGGCAGACCATGTAGACGTCAGCAGGGCCCTGGAACAACTTCCAGTCACCGTTTGGAAACGTCTTCCTATACCACCGCACGTTCCACTATGCAACATCTCGTTAAACAGGAGAGAAACGTCAAAGGAACTCGAACGTACGCCGATCCAGATAAATATGACGATGACACTAATGCAACTAATGAGCGATGCTTCGGCTGTTAGCTGTGAATTGAATGAGTTCGAGATGAAGACTGATGGGATAAGGTACTCACAGCTAAGCCAATACTCTCACCGTGTGATAAACATGAAATCGGGGGGCTGCTCTTCTCATTATTCCTGAAAACTTGGGATTGATCATACTGCTCCGCATTACAGACAGTCCCGTATACGAGTGTCGACATCACGCCGACTACTGGTAGTCTTGGGAATGGGTTAGAAAGGAGAAATGAGCGACGATTCTCGATTCAATCTGGTCCGCAAAGGGTGAAGGGAGGGTAAGTAAGGATCAGAAAGTTGGAGACGATGGGAAAATAAAAGGGATCTATGTCATGCATTACGAGAGCGGTCATACAGCGGCGCAGAATATTCCTGAGACTTGGCAAGGTGTGACGTCCAATGTAACAGATCACGACAGTATCACAACCCGGGAAATTGTAGTGCCTGATTACACCTCCACATATGCGCGTTGATGTAATTGGTGAAGTCGCCGACACAAGAAGAGGCATAATTTCCGGAGGAAGCTCATCGAAGGCTCACCATTATGGAAGCAATCGTGACCTTTGCGACGTACAAGTATCGCACAGCAATCGACCATGTGCACATTGCGATAAGGCCACCGTGGCGCGGAGATGGAAGTCTTCCCAGTCAATACTGTACAGGAACTACAGTATGTGGAGCCGTGGCGGCGCCAACAAATCCGCGAGATCGAGGTCAAGATCTGAGGACTAAGATCCACGGCCCGTCGGGAAAATGCGGTTCCGATGGAAAAGGGGAGTTCAAAAAATTTTGCCACTTCGTACGTACAGTCATCGAACGCTACAGGTCAACGAAAAATGCCTGGAAATCAAAAACCAGTAAAGTGTGAAGAACTGACTGTTGTTTGTAACAGTGTCTTCAATATCCTCTCTTCACTCCATCTGGAAAAAGCTCCCAGTCAAATTTGGCAAAACTTTGCAAAGGTCCTAAAAAAATTTGCAAAGGAACAAAAACATTTTCCAAATTTTAAAATGAAAAATATATTATCCATATTTGAAAGATGCAGAAAATAGTACTCAAATTTGAGAAATGCAGAAAAATATGTTCAAATATAACAAGTCCAGAAAATTCTAGTCCAAATTTTACAAACACAGCAAATATTTCCCAAAATTTGACAAATGCAGCAAATTCTTTTCCAACACCTATCTGTTACTCGTATGCATACAGTAACTAGATTCTCTAACAGGAATGACCATTAGAGGTTCATTGGCTTCTAAGGGGGCGTTGAGAGACAACTTCAGTACTTTGCAGGCTCAAATAGTGTGCAAAGGCAGCATTGGAAAGGGTATAAGGAGGCCAACGCGTGTAAGCGTGAAGATTGGTGCGTAGCCCTCTGAAGGGGTCCGACGAGTACACGCGCCGGTCGCACATCACGCGTGAGGTTCTGTGGGAGGCGCCGTCCGTACTGCGAACGCGTAACCATGTTCATTATTTTGCCGACTATGTAGTTTCCCCCACCTGTCCAAGAGACAACTTCCATCGCCCGAGCGGGATCCAGACGGTTGGTTTGAAGGGCTATGGCCTGGGCAAAACTTTAGTAGATTTCGCAACAATGAAGACAAAGGACGAACTGTACGATGTAATTGGCATTCTCGCATCAGAAATCCGCGCATCGCATGTGGACAGTCGACGAAATCAATTGCGTATCCGTCGAAACCGAGCTCACGCATCTGCAAAGGGGAACATTTACTAAAATTTGAGGGACGGAGAGTGTACACGTACTTCTTCCGCGGTCATCGGGGGTGGCGTGATATTTGTCTCCTCAGGACGGAACCAAGTCGTTATGCGGGCCTTCTTTCCCAGAGCTTCTGTCGTATCACTGACAAGCCGGTTAAGTAACCTATAATCATCGTCGCATTGGGCAGCAAATGTCTGTGGCAGGTCTGAGTTACGATTGTTCTCTTCGAAGACGGGTAGGAAGGGTCTTACCTTGAGTTGTGTGATATTAAAACACGCTTCAACAGCGTGCACATAGTCCTTGTTGGGTACGGTGAGCGAGATGGCTGCGGGCTCAACGATCTCCATGCGAAAGCGATGCTTATTTGCACGCAGCCAATTACCAATTAATCACTGCAGCACAATCCGGATCGAGCTGTGCGAGATTTTGAAGCTTTCGATACGAATCGTCGTTAAGCCGCTTCAACCTATTGAACAGTAAATGTTGACGGCCCAAAACAAATATTGGGCCATGGCATACGCGCTTTCACCTTCAGCTACTTCGGCATTAGCTCGTGATTCATCGTCAACGAGGCGGCGTTGTTGTTCCTTGAGATCAATCTGGCGATCACGCGTGTTGCTGTGGCTTTGATTGAGGCGACCCTGTCCCAAAAGTCTATAAGGGTGCAGTTTGAGAAGAGAAAACATACAATCTCCTCGTCTATCTCTGAAATATCTTCGACTTTGATGGGCTTTGCTAGGTCTGCCTGCAGGTTTTGAACAAGCCGTTCAACTTCTTGGATCTTCTTCATGCGACTTTTTTCTTCCTTCTTGAGATTCGAGAGACTGTTTGAAATCTCCTCGGCGCGCGTTTCCTGAGTAATGCAGCCAGTTAATGAGAATCGTAAATGGATAGCCAATACGCGTTACCAGCTTCTGATTTTCGTCCCATTTGGTCTTCATTGACTTGAACTTCTTCTTCGCCGCATCCTTTTTACCATCGCGCTGCTCATTTATGCGACAGAGCCGTGTCTCGAGGTGTTTCTTGAAGTCATGCATGGGTTGATTCTTTTGCTGCAGTGTCTGGACGCACTTGTGGAGGGCGCGCTGTTTCGCTTTCGCTTCCGTATAAGACCGTTTAGCTTCCGTATATTCCATAAACGGGAGAATAAGTTCCAAGAGCGCAATCTAATGTGGCCAATGTAAGTGACCTAGGAGAAGAACGACAACAAAAAGACCACCTGACGTTCTAACTCTTTGCGCTCATTAAAGCGTTGAACATCGCGTTCAAGCATCGCATTGCGATCCTCGAGGGTCTTTAGTTGTTGCTTTTCCGAGTAAAGGACCTGGAGTATTCGGTGAGCACACTTGATCTCGGGATGATATGTCGGGTACAGCGCTCACCTCGCCTAATTGGGCCATCTCCTTCCCGACAGTGATGAGAGTATCATGCCAGTTAGTTAAACGAGGGTCACCGGCGGCGCGCTGAGTCTCATGTAAGAGTTGCTGCGGCGACATGTGGGCGAACTCGGAAACTTTGTCCTGAGGTAAGAAAGAGCTGAAGGCGAACTCCAAGTCAGCCGCTAGTTTCTAGGCAACGTGAAGACTTACCAAAGGTTTCCAACCTGAACATTGAGATCATTCATCTTTTGCGTAACTTCACGACCTGTAGCAGCTTGGCCGCTTAGCTGGTAGGTAGATCCCTTTGACGTAGAGCTCAGGTTTCTGCGGACAACGAGGTTCTTCTTTCCAGTTTTGCCTTTGAGTTCTATTTCTATGTAACCATCTGTGGCTCCAATCTTGACAAAGGAGTTCAGTTCGGCTGCGCGACCAAGAATCTTTTTGGTCACTTAAAAGTGGGTACTATAAAACGAGGTGGTCTAGGATATCTTACACTGTGCGGCCAGTTAAGGCCGAGAGCAATGGCACAAGCGATGCTGCTTTTGCCGGTTCCGTTCAGACCGATGATCATGTTAAGATGAGGACCCGGACGGAATTCGACATGGTCGTAGGTCAGAAAATTGTGCAATTGAACGCGAATGATTGAGCCTGGAACATAACTAGAAGAAAATGGTGAACACTTGAGACAAAGAGAGTGACGGAACAGCACACCCGTCTGCGTCCCTGATGAGAGGGTGCCAGTGAACGCGGTGATCCGGTGATGTCTTTGTGCTGAATTCTTTAGAGTTGGATTTCCCACGAAAGCCACATGACCACGTGATAAGAAGTTGAACGTTGAACTTTCGACTTCGCTCTCGCTCTTTCTCAACTTCCTCCCAAGTCCCATCTTACCTACTCGCCGACAGACCAACTTTATTCCTCTTCCGTCCATGTACTCTTACAGCTGAATCTAGGCTCCACATAATCAAATCTGGACCCCTCACTGGCAGCGCTACAACGGCTAGGACAAGCCGTCAAGCCCCGGCTTTTAATGTCTCACAGGTGGGCTCGGTCTGTTTTCACGCAAGCGCGGTAACCTTGAGCATTACGCTGCAGTGCTCAAACGCGTGGTGCATGCACCATGAGCTTGCACAAGTGCAGGTGCCATCCTCGCTGTCCCCATCCGCCGTCCGCCGTCCCCCTGCCCACCACTCCAGCTATCACAAATACACACTCATCATGGACCTCGCTCATAGCGGGTCTGTACGTCTCTGGTACATCTCCACGTCACACGAGCCCGTCGCCCACGTTGGGCGCCGTCGTCACCTCAGCGCGCACGCGCTGCCCGGCTTCATGCGATGCTGGTCCACTGTATCGGTTGTGAGTCTGTGCGCCGTGAGGGATGCTCGGTAAACGCTGCCTGGTCCATGGAAGGAAATTCCGCTAAGTCCAACCATGTTGACACGTCACACATCAACTTCAATCCCGCTGACGATTTTCACTGCCCACATACCTTTTCATATACCCGGCATGGCTGACAATGACACGTCTTGCAGTGCTACTCGTGACCCCCTTCTCATTGGTGAAAGCTCAGATGGACTCTGCCCAGTTTCCGATTCTCTGCCAGTGGGTGAATATCAACCCGGTTTCTATGCATTGAGCACGTTTGCTGATGTCTTTTCCCCCTTCCCCTCCGGTTTTGTGATAGGTGTCAGTTCGATAGGCCCCGGTGCTCTGCCTGTATGAGGATTCCAACATGTTCCCGAGCACCGACGCAGGCGTGACATGGACGATGGTCCTCCCTGAGGCACATGAGAATAAGTATAAGTTCAGTGACCAAGCCGGTATCATCACCGCTGTCTGTTAACTACTCGACTGATCTCGGCAAGACAATGGTACGCATATTCTCCACCCCCTTACCTGCTTCCGCTCACCCATGCGACTGGCTGATTCATCTGAATTTCAACTGTGTAGGGAAATACTTGACGAGAGCCTTCGAACACCAGCGTCTGGCTCTGGGTCTCACCGACAGGACACAGTGATATCCCGTTATCATCGTCATCATCATGGCCCCCTTTGGACGACCTGTTAAGCCTCGAGATCCACTGCGCCGACCGCAACTGTCTATATGGCTTCCACACCTCCTACTCCGTCTCTTTCTTCCACAGACTCTAAGAACTCTGTGTATCGCAAGGTGGGCCGTCCGTCCAAGAGCTCTTCGTCGAGTATGGCACAGAACCTAACAGTCGTCGTCGTCCCTCGATCCCACACCGCTGCTGGCAGACTCTTCGCGCGCCTCTCCTCCCTCAAGACATTGTGATTCGTAGATGGTGCAGTGGAACTCCTCGTCAGCGCTTTATATGGCGGATCTACTGTTTCTGGTGCTGTTATCTCCACGAGCTGCGCCGTTGCCACCATCACCACCACCACCACCCGCTGCTACTACTCCCAGAGACAGCGCCACAGGAGCAGCAGCTTGGTGTGGGTCCCTCTCTGGAAGTCTTCAACGGGTGATAATCAGTTGGAGCGCATTCAGCACCCGGATCCTATGGGACTGGATCCACTATGCATACGCGCGACCCGCAGAGTGGGACTCTTCCCTCCTTAGGATGAACGTCCTGACCGACTTGTCAGTGCCGCGTTGGAAACCGGCGGACATCAAGCCCGTGGAGGACGTGACGGAGGTGTGGAAGGAACACCTCGAAACAAATACGTCTCTCACGGCGCGCCTCGACACCATCTGTGGCACAGTATGCCAGCTTGGCTTTTTGAACGACGCTAGAACATAGCCAATGTGAGTTTCAGCCTTTCTTTTATTTCATTGGACTGATACTTGTTTGAAGGTCTGTTAGTTCTGTGTCACGGAGGCTTGGTTACATCTGAGTTTACTTTTTATCTTTATTAGTGCTTTATACATGACTGTTATTACATTATTGAAATAATGACAATTGTTGCTCAATGCTAATTGATAACTATTGAAGAAAATTTGAAACATTTGAGGAATAATTGAGGGAAACATTGAGAAAAATAAGAGCATTTTTAACAAATTAAGAAAAATACCAAGAAACTTTGTAGAAATGTTATACAAATATGAAGAAAGTTAAGAGAAGTTGCTATATATGAGAAAATATGCAAAAATATGCTCATATATGAGGAAACTTTAAATTGGACCTTCGAAATTTGAGCAAACCAAGCAAATCTCCAAATGATGCAAATCAAAAAATTTGAGAATATTTTGAAAAATTTGACCATATTTGTTCAAATTTGATTGGAAGGTTTTTCCAGATGCTCGTCCTGCGCATTTAGCATCAAATCGTATACCCAGCGGAACATTCCATCTGAATGTTCCGGTGGATATATAGTTCGATGAACGACGGGGACGAGCGACTGAGAGCCGGTTCCGGTGATGTCCCCTTATCTATAGTGATCCATCGACAGACAGTGTCTCTGCCTCGGAGAACGGATGAGCACCTTATACATCTTGGATAAATTCTAACAACTGCTCCAGGTCTTAAAACAATACAGAAACAGGTTCGCAACGTGGCCCTCTCCACTTCGACAACAGGTGGAATCATGGGGTCTCCAAGCAA
>WTXE01000714.1:0-11044 GCA_022496225.1 Russula aff. rugulosa BPL654 | reverse complement strand
GAACCATGTTCGAGCAGTTCGAGTTATGAGCGCTTAAACTCTTGACCGCTATTGCCGTCGTCGACTCGTCGCTACGTCTATCTTCGCCCAGGACTACAACTCGGAGAAGTCTGGGGCACAAATCACAAGTGCGCATTATCGCCGTTCGCTACATTTGTCGCTCTTCGCTAAAATTTTTTAACGAAGACCCGAACGCCGAGTGCACAGTGTACTGTATTCTTACCTGCCCGTTGCCCAGAATACACGACTTCCCAACGGTATGGCAGCCTACGGCTCTCCTCACGAACGACAGTGATGGCCAAGCGCTGTAGCAGAAAATCGTGGCTGGAGTTCCGAATATCCCACCTAAGGGCCAGCTCAATGGAAGCACCATCAACGTGACGTACGGTTCGGTGAACGATCTTGCCTGCTGTGAATGGTATTTTCTCTCCCCTGCTCTGCCATTTCAAGAGGATGTAGCGGGAGAGGAGAGCAGGGCAACCGTAATAGTCACGATCGGGATTCGTACTTTCGAGAACATACGACAGGCGCGGCTGCGTTTCGACAGCTACGAGACCGTCGCACGGAAACCCTTCTCCATGTCTTTGTGCCTCTCCCATCATAAATGCGGCCGAACTCGTAAACTCACCATTTCCCCTTATTCAGCTAGGGTGGACCGTCCATTGGTGTACGACACCGAAGCTCCTAGGACTACCCCCAGACGTGGCCAGCTACCCGAACCCCCGTCGATGGGCTACGCCTTCGATGACGGGCCAAACCACACGCATATAACTATCTCCCGACCCAGAAGCAGAAAGCGACAACGTTCTACGTCGGAAGTAGTGTTCTCGACTGGCCGCTTGAGGCGCAGCGCGTTAATGCGGACGGCCATCAACTGTGAGTGTTTTCGCTTTTTGGGAACGTGTTTCCCGGAGGTCGACTTTTCTGGTAGACATCTGGTCACATCATTGCAGCGAGCTGCTTTTGTAAGGTTGCTATGATTGAGCACGATCTCATGTCGCTGTCTCCGGTAACCGCCTTCCAGAGCCAAGACGCATTCGCCGAGCTATGGTACTCGGTAAGTACTTATGTAACCTGGATTGTCAGCGCCACCCGTGTTGATTCAAACTATATTCTCTGCCAGATAAAAGCTCTCCGACTCGTTACCGTCGTCACACCGACATGTTCGCGTCCTCCTTATGGCGATGTTGATGTGCACCCCGCATTCCCCCAGCTCTTCGAATATAGCGATATTAACCTTACATTTTCTGTTGTCATAGGACCGCATACGCTATATTGCAAATTAACTGGGCCTGCAGACTATCGTCTGGAAGTTTGACGGGTTTCGACTGGCGCGTTGGGACCGTGGCTAGGAACACTACCGTCACTCAGGCGGATGTTGATGGCGATTACGGCCTGTTCATTAGCAATCTGACCGCGGGCAGGTTTGACACGGCCAGGGGATCATGCTCACACACGAGTTGAACAATTTCTCGATGCAGGAGGCAATCAACAAGTATCCACAACTCAAGGCGGCGCTTGAGGTACAATGCGCTCCTTTGTCAACGTCATGACCTAAAATCCTACTCCCTTTATTCTTCTTTTTTTGCAGTAGTGCATCGTTCCCATTGGTGTTGCCCTCAACAAGACTCATCCGTACCAGGAGACGAACTACTCCTTGCCCGCCTTCCAGCAGTGCAAGTGTTCACCCACGTCACCACCTTAGTCTCGCCAAGTCTCGCCATACACTGTCATGGAGATGGGCTGACCACATACCCGTTCTTTGTTCTTGTTTTCAGATATCTCTGGGCAGCTTACTTTCGCCGGTAACTCCTCGAGCAGCGCGTCCGGCGCAGGTCTGAGCGCTAGCACGAGCACGAGTGCAGGCGATAAAAAGTCGTCCGCAACTACCGCTAGAGTGTCGTCAAGCGGTACAATGTGGACTCTCCTCCTGGCGGGGATGCTTCTCTCCGTATTGACGCTATGATGAACTATGAATTTGAACGGACGAACTCCGAATCATCCCATACAACAATTCCCCCTGATGAGTCCCACACTCCCTCCCATACAAACAAACTCGACTTCAGAAGCGAGATGCATCTCTTCCGACGATTCACGAACTTTGTTGTTGCTTGTTATAAAATGAACTATGATGTTGTTGTGTCCGTCGCCGCAACTTTCCCGGGGCGCGCCTGGGAAGTCGACTCAGACATACGCTAATCACGCCAGTGACTCCCCCCTCTTTCCTTGTTGTTTTGATAGGATCGTTGCTTTCTTTCTTTTTCAAACCCCACTTGTACTCTTCTTACGACCATGATGCAGTCCAGCTGAGTAGCATTCAGGTAGACATCTCGAGAAACCTTTACATACGGCATACCAATGAAATAAATAAATGTTATCTAGCCCCTTCAATTGAGTCGGCATTGGGTGAATGCTACTGAACGTAACTGAACCGTGACCATCCAATCGAAGGTGGGAGTTACGAGAGTGATGATGCGATAGGAAATCGAGCGCGGCATCCAAAGATTGTGGCTCCAAGTACAGTACTGTAACAGTACTAGCGGCCCCGGTTGATAGACTTTCTGAACGGAGCAAAATCGAGATCACAGCGCTCAGTAAGTTACGCTCAGTTGCCAGGCTGCAAGATGAGGCGGTCCGTTCACAAGCGCCCATGTCAGGGCAGAGCGATCTAGACTTGTGAACAGTGCGCCGGTCCGGGCAATCCACTGACACCACCTTGAGGGTTAACTTACTACACGAGGACAACATGAGGCCAGCCAACCTCTCTCTCCAACCACATCCAACAGTTGCTCGCCAACAGTCCTTACACTTCCTCAACACTCTCACGTGGCATTTCAAACTCCGCAAACTTTACGACAACTTGGCGCATCATGTGTCCCATAAGAGAAGTTTGGCACGTTATGTTTTAGTTAGTTTATTTGTACTAGTTTACTTAAAAATAAAACATGGTTATCTTATCATTATCAGATCCACCGTTCACAATGAGTGGATTGTGGATGGGCATTGCTCATGCAAGGGAAACGTGTCACGACGCGTCTTTACAGCACCCCCTTATTCCCCTGTTTCCCCTGCCCAAATGTCGTCGCCTGTGCCCACTCCTGTCAACGCTCCCATAATGCCGGCTGATGCCGGGCCTGATCCCCCGCTCCGAGCGTTCGGAGGCATTACTTATGACCGGGAAGGAAAGGGCTATAACCTCGAATGGGAATCCAGGGCCGAGTTCGAGCGCTGGCTTACAAATGAGCAACAGGCCTTAGGAATTGAAATTCGGCAAAGCAAGACTCGGCACTCCAAAGCGCGGGGACAGCACGTTTACCTAACATGCGAGACCTTCCGTTGTGCACGTAACCAACTTGGAGGGGTTAAGCCTTATGTGAAAAAAACGGCGCGGGAAAGAAAGATCGAGAGCAAGCGGATCGAGGGGGGGTGTCCCTGTCTTGTTGAAATTAAGAGTGCGTTCGGCGCACTTTTTGTCACGCGCGACACCAGCCAAAAAAAAGATTGAGAAATTGAGTGGCAAAATGTGGCAAAATGTCCGTTCGGGACAGTTTTCGCACTCTAAAATAAATTGGGGCAGAGCGTGAAAACATGGCCTAAAATGGAAAATCTGAGAAACAGGTCAAGACCTGTTTTTATTTTCGCTGCCGCAATCGCGTGACATGATTGTGACGTCCCGTTACCACTCTGTAACACTGTACATCCACGTTATCTAGATATTTAGCGATCGCGGCATTAGCCGATATCAGTAGACACACGCACAAGTCCTTTCAATACGGTACGCCTATGAATAGAAATCGTTTTATTCACTTTGGATGGCAATAGGGTTCGTCACGGGTAACCCTCGGGTCGGGGTTTTCAACACCGCACCCGTGACCCACGACACTGCACCCGTCACAGTCACGGGTAAACACCGCACCGTGTGCACACATGTTTTCTTACGGTGTGATGATAACCCGCTGAGGGTTGAACAACCGCGGGTTTGATGACTTAAATCACTCAGGTTTGATTAAACAAGTATATTCTAGTGATAATTTTACTACATGGCATGCATAAATACAAGATGATACATTATTTGGGCTCTATGACATCTAGTGAGAGGGAGTCTGAGGCCCTGAGGAGCGGGCGCAGGAGGTGTTTCGTCGCCTTCAACGGATGGCGACTGTGATCGACGATCGTGCGCTGGTAGTGGCGTGGCAGTGATTGGGGGAGCCAGGGGAGCGATGCGTTCTCTCTCTCCAGATAGAGGGCGGCAGGGCAGATGGAGGAGTTGGCACGTGGGCGAGGCTGCGAGGCTGCGAGCGGTGGTGGTGGAACGGTGGGCACAGAGGGGAGTTGGCACATGGGTGGGGCTGCGAGCGGTGGTGGAGGTGGAACAGTGGGCACAGAGGAGGTGCTGGCAGTGAAGGAGGGTGGACATGGTGCACAGTTGCTTGGAGATCCCTTGGAGATGTTGCAAGGTGGCGTGGGACGATTGCGAGGATGTAACGAAATGCGGGGTGCTCATAGGCGGATGGTGGCGGCGCCCTGGGTGGGCAGTGCGAGGGCAACTGCAGCGGGAGCAAGCGTCTGCAGCGCGCCTAGGACGTCAACGAAGATAGAGTCGGAGAGGTTCGTGGTAAGGAGGGAGGAGAGGGTCGCAAAGAGCGCGAGCCAGCTGCATTCAGCATCGCGCGTACAGTTCGTAACCCGGCCCGGGCTGGCTCGGTTTCATGCAGTGTAGCAGGGTCGGTGCGCCCAGTGCACGCATGGGCAGCCGTTTAAACCCTCGACTCCTCGAGTGATTTTTGAAGACGCATGCGTTAGAGGCGCCACCGGTATCACAGTCGGTTACCGAGGCATCGCAACACTGCCAGGCATGAGCATGAACTTGGAGCGGGGCAGTAAGGGCCGCCAGAGGGCGGGAAGGGTCGTGATTTGAACGCGTATTTGTATTCGTCTCGTATCGCGACTTGAAGGATTGATGTGTTGAGCACGAGACAAAAAGAAGATCAACCAAGGGCACGTGATGGCGGCGGCGCACCTACGCGGGAGTCCGTTCCGTTCCACGTGTAGCCCCGACGCACGTCTACAGCGTGGTCACCAGTAAGTCAGGGTGCCAGAAATGAGGTCAAGACTTGAGAGGGCCTTACCTGCGCAAGATCTCCACCGCGAGCGCCCTCATTCACTCAAGTCGTCAGTCTCGCCACCAATGAGTTCGTCGGTTCGATGAGTAGCATGAGGATGACTTCGGCCTCCGTCTTGTGCTTGGAGAAGAGTTTGCTCGTAAGAGGGAAACGAAGAGTGCAGCGGAGGGCAGCGGGAAATGGGAGCACTCAGAGAGCGTTGTGAGGAGCAGGGGCAAAGGGTGGTGATGTAATACATCAGGAAAAGATCCATCTGCTTGAAAATGGCTTAAAAGTCCTTAAAATGGCTTTTTAGCGTTCCAAGAGCTCTCAAGTTAAATAAGCCCATATTTTTTTGTTTTTTGTTTTAAGCATAACTCAGTCAATTCTTGTCCAATTTGCATGCTTGAGGGCTCATTGGAATCGCATTAAAAAGGGCTACGTCATGAATACATAGAATCTGCAATATTCCCACATTTCACCATTTCAAGCTAAATTAAGAGGAAAAAAGCAAATGGATCTTTTGCTGATGTAAGAACCAGGGCCCGGAATGCTGGTACTCAAGTTGTGGGAATTGGGGACGCTCTCCGTTACGCACCAGACAGAGGTCCTCAAAGATGGCAAACACGTCGCGAAGAATGGGGCCAACTCGGAGAGCTCGTGGTCGTGTCTGAGAGAGTCGTTGATTCAAGCTAATCGGCGCGGGGACGACACCACAGCCGTACAGATTCGGGCAGCGTAGGGTTGAGGAGTTGCGGTGCACTCACGGCTCGGTTGAACTCGCAGGTGGTTTTTGGACCACGAGGGTGTCGTAAAGAGGGAAGGTATACCCCGTGAGGCTGTCAGAAAATGAGACGGCACATTGCTCGCCAAGGAGATATCTGTACGCTTGTGCACATACGACCTCATCACATGATGTGACGGTCACAGCGGTGCAACGGGCCGCGAGTCCAGCTATTGAAAAAAACAATGACGATGGCCGGGATTCGAACCCAGGTCCCCTCACTGGTCCAAAATATATGCCAGGTGCTCTAACCACTGAGCCACTCAGCCTTGGGTCGGACTGTCCTCATGCACACCTATATCTATCGCGACATGGGCTATCCACACCACATTGACTACTCGAGTGCAGAAGACTTATAAGGAAAATAAGCAAAATGGCCAAAATAAAACACTTCGGTCATGTGATGTAGTCGTATGTGCTTGCGGCCTACTTAACGACGTTCGACGCCGTCGCGCTGGCAGCGTTGCCACCATCTCCGCGACGCTATGATGGTGCGATTGAGAGTCGCTCGCAGATACACATACACCCACACCGTACATCCGCGCAGAGACGCCGAGCAGATGGGGTGAGGCGACCAGGGATGGAGGGTGGATATAAGGAGGTTGAAGACGGTGCCTGCGAGTCTGCGACCTCCGTCTGAGCTCGGAGGGTAATTGCTTGAGCAAGTGGAAGACAAATGGGTGCCTCGGAGCGCAAGCGGGAAAGCGGAGCGGTCGTAGATGTCGAGGAGTTTTTTGAGGGGAACGGGTCGAGTAGAGGGCCAGTGGTTAGCGAGAGGGCTCATAATATGACCTTTGCTACGAAGAGGTGTGCTGAATGAGGTTGCTGGGTGCAGGGGCCGGCACGGAGCGCAGTCGGGTGAAGCATGTGGGTCCAGCCGGAGAGGTGAGCTGCGGATCCCGGGGTGGAAGGAGTTCAAATGACGCTCGAGTGCACACTCGAAGGCCTGAGATGGAAGGAGTTTGGACTCCCTGACATGTGTAATGTGACCGTCTGGAGCTGACTGAATCAGACTGATCTGTTGCTGCGTGCAGTCTCACCAGGCCTGTGCTGAGGGCTCCGGATTGTCTGCTTTGCGATGACTTATTTGGCTTGGGCTGGGCCCTCGGGCCAGCGCAACTGCCATTTCGTCTAGCCATTTTTCAGCTGGTTTGTGGGCAGTTTAAGTGCGGACCGTGCGGGTGTGCCAGTGTCATGTCACGATGGAACGATGAAGCGATCGCGCAAAGAGGGGGAAGAGAAGTGGGTCATGGTGTGCCCGATGCGAAGATGGTGGTATGTGGTCGGAGATTTATGGATCCATGGCGTGGGGTGCATGGCATGTGCAACCTGGTGGGGGGTGATGAGGAGTGAGCGGGTGGACCGCATGATGTGTGTGATGGGGGGCGGGGGGGTGCAGGTGGATACAGCATGTGGTGCGTGGGGGTGCAGGAAAGTGAGAACGGTGTGAGAAGGTGCCGCGCGTGGGCGCAAGGGTGCAGGTAAATGCAGTGCGGGTGGGTGCAGCACATGGGGTGTCGCTATGGGAATGGGCCAGATGGCTGTTGAGGTTGATGAAAACCACTCATACCCGTGACAAACCCTTTACCCGCAGTAACGGTTCACGGTGTAGACAAGGGTACAGAATCCCAACACCGTACCCGCACCCACGTGACCCATGACCGTGACACCGTGGTGTTACGCATACCCGTGACCAACCCTAGATGGCAATTACAGGATGCTTATGAACATTGCTTATTTACTTTGAGAACTTTTGTTGAGATCCCTCATACAACGGAGAAGGAATGATGTGCGCGCCGCCTTCCCTTTCAAGTGAAGGTACACATTGGCGACCTCTTTACTCTGTGCTATGACGACTGCTGCATCTGTGAGGTCATCGCCTGAGAAGCCCTCCTCATCTTCAATGGTCTCGATGGCCTGGCCAGCGACTTCCAAAGCCTCTGAACGTGGGGCGCGTTGGAATGCATCAGTGATTTTGTCTGCATAAGAGTCCATGGAAGACTCCATGGAACTGGCTATCGTCGTCATCCCCTGTCCTGCGGAGATGCGACGCACTTTGCGCCGATCGTTCCCTGTATTCGTGGAGGGTGCAGGCCGCTTTTGAGCACCCATTCCCTTTCCTCTATCTGTTTGTGCGTCTGCGGCTTCATCATCCTGGCACTTGTCAGGACTGATCTGTATGCATGTGATAAATAAATTTACTTATGGTACTGTTAAGAGATTCCATCTCGTGTTCAAAGAACGAGTTTCTTGGCACGTTGGTATTTGTATTCTGTGTAGTATTGTCCTGTATTGCCATTAGTGGTGCAAGTGTAGTGGATAGGTGAATATACATTACCAGAGTGGTGTTGCAGTCTATTTCCTCGTCCGAGACCCCTCCCCTTTCAATGGACAGCTCTAGTAGTTCCGGGTCAATGGCCGGCACATATGACGTCGGCGTTGATGCAGCAAGGCTCTGGGTTGATGGTCCAGGGGTTGACAGGCCGGATCGGAAGGTTGACGACATTGATCCGGCAAAACTCTGGGTTGATGGTGGAGGGAATGACTGGCCGGATCCAAAGGTTGACATTGATCTGGCAAAACTCTGGGTTGATGGTGCAGGGGTTGACTGGCCGGATCCAAAGGTTGACATTGATCTGGCAAAACTCTGGGTTGACGGTGCAGGGGTTGACTGGCCGGCTCGGAAGGCACTCTGCCCTGTTGCGTGTGTGCGGTCCACAAGTTCGGCGATATCATCGAAGAGGGGAAGCCTTTGGTGCGGAGAGCCCTTGCCATGGGCTTGTTTGAGAGTGTCTGCGAAGAAACATTAGTTATAGTCATGTTGAATATGACTGAGAGTCTTACCTGTATGTATGCTTCCCATACATCGTCTGAAACGTTTGGGGTGTTGTTGCTATCATTCCAACCCCATCCAGATCTATTGCACATATTCTTGAGTACGATATATTCCTGTTTCAGCTGAAGAAAGAAATGAAGACGCGCATACAATCCAAGAAATTTAATGAGCACATACGCGCTGCCATCTGCTTTTGATGGCCTTGACATCCTTTGGCCTTCCCGATCCTCCCTCACTACCGGAAAGTTGTGCGACACAAAAAGTCCAGGCTGCCGGCTTCGGATTATTGTCGCCCCACTTGCTCTCCTCCCTGGCCTTCTTCAATGCGTGAACAAGTGTCGCTTCATCATCACGGGACCACACACATTACCCTCCATCGGGAAAGGGAGGGCAGGGTGAATACAAGCAAATTGGGAACACGCGTTGCAGATATGTGGGGTTGGCTAGACGTAGTAAATATGGTACGTACCAGTATTGGGGTCGGCTAGATGTATCGGCTAATAGCAGATCGTCGCATATCTTCATCACAGTGGCTGTATTATAGCACAGTGAACGCTTGAACGCTTTTATTTGTATGTTTCTACACAGTAGTACAATGTCATTTTCACCTGCGTCTGCGCGACCTTGTAATATATTCCTCCCACATCGCCTTTGCAATAACTTCCCTGCGCTGTGCAGCTCTGGTTCGCTCCTCACTAGGGACCGCTCCCTGATGGGCACTCCTTGCATCGTCCGCGTTTTGTTCATCTTCGACTTCTTTCTGGGAAATTTCACCAGGATCGTGAATGATAATAAAATTGTGCAACGCAGCAAGAGCAGAGACAAGCTGGCTTTGAGTGGCAAAGGAGTATTCTTGTGCAAGAAGTAAGACCTTGAAGTGCTTCTTCAATACACCAAAAATACGCTCGATAACATTCCTGAGCCGTGCATGTCGTAGATTAAACAGTTCTTTATGATTCTGAGGCCTGTCATTGTTATTTTTAATACAAGGTTATCAAAGGATGGAATGCAAACGCACCGTTTATTGTTTGTGCCTCCCCATTCCTTCAGGTGATATCGCACTCCTCGGTATGGTGCCAAAAGACTATCTGTATTTGGATAGCCAGCGTCTGCAAGATAGTACTTGCCCTCAGGGATCTCAAAATCTGTCGCCCTAGCATCCTGATATACCATACTGTCCGAGGCGCTGCCTTCCCAACCAGATAAGACGTAGACAAACTTGAAGTCGAGGGAGCACGCCGCCAGTACGTTCTGAGAGACCGTCCCTTTGCGGTTACGGAATGGTGCGCGAATGTCCTCAGGGATGAATGCTGGGATATGCGTCCCATCTATTGCGCCGATGCAGTCTCTAAAGTAGGGGTAGTAGTCGTCGTTGTTCCAGATGGGCTCGGGCAAATGTGTGTTCCGAGTCGGCTGCTTCACATATGCACCATAGAAGTTCTGTGATACAAGCGCATCTAGTACGCGATGGACACATCTGGATGCGTGATAAGCTAGATCACACGACAAGATGTGGGACTCACTTTGATATAGTATCTGCGCTCCTCTGGAATCGTTCTTGTAGTGCCCGATTAGACAGCCCTCGGTGAACATAGTGCAGGAATATCGCCAGTTGTTCTTCAGCAGATACGTGCCTTGTATCATGCAGATCCGTTTCCCTCCGAAGCACGGACAGTAAAGACCAGAATACATGCTTGTGGATGCCCATCTCATTGTAGAATCGACCATCGTGTCCAGAGATCAGTTCGTCGATCCACTTTTGACCAGAGAGGATGGATGTATGCTGTGGAACTTTATCAAATCACGTGGCATATTGAAGTACACAGTCCCTTGCAGAAAGAGCTAGAAAGATCCCAGCGACAGCAGAGGCTTGAAGAAGTAGCCTGCGGGCGTCACCAGGGTCCATCGTATATGCGCGCGTACAAAGATGGATGGGTCAGGCAATCTAACCGAGATCAAGATCAAGATCTCTTGTTTTTCGTCACACTGCTCACGTGTTGTAACACTCGAGACGCTTTCATCCCAAAAAGGAATAGCAAATATATTTCGCGTTCGGGAGGAAATTTTTTTCCAGAAAGTGAGAAAATGTTGCTGCTGTCGCCCGGGTGGGCGACAGCGGCAATTTGTGACAGAATTTCACACATCATTTTGCACCGAACGCACTCTAAGACGTACCCCCATACTGAAACCATATTGGGCAAATACAATCACGATCATTCCCATCAGGAAAAGATCCATTTGCTTGAAAATGGCTTAAAAGCCCTTAAAACGGCTTTTGAGCGTTCCAAGAGCTCTCAAGCTAAATAAGCCCATATTTTTTGG
>WTXE01000713.1:0-11054 GCA_022496225.1 Russula aff. rugulosa BPL654 | reverse complement strand
AGAAGAGTGTAGTCTGGTCCATTTTTCTGCAGGGCTATGATGGGGGAATGAGAGAAATGACACCTGAGTCAGGTTGGTGGAGGGCAGCGGCTCTAGCAGCTTTTGAGATCTCAGTGCCCGGATGGCGGGCCGGGGCCCCAAATAACACAATCTCCGGGGTCAGTCGGAACATAACTGATACACGTGAGATGAGATGAAGGTTCCGACCCCAGTGGGTATTGTTAATATGATGGATCTAGCGCATTAAGATATTGCCGCTTTCTGGGGCTAAAACCAATATGGCTCGGGCCAGCACGGTTGAACAATTACCGGAGCTGAGCGCTGGGCTGTTTGGTACCGGAGGGTGAAAGCATCTAAATCGGATTGAGGGTGGTGGCGGCGAAACAGAAACAACGATTATCAACCTTTTGTTGACTGAAATAACTGGTAACGGGAACAATAACCTATGGAGTGAGAGACAGTCCTCTCAAACACGTGTTCGAGTTTTGTGGACCTGTCCTACCTTGTGCTGAACTCTAATATTCAGTCAGCTCTTGCCAGAAAACGTATTAGCGATGTTAATGTCCAAGCTAGCAAGTCTAGAAAGCAACTTCGCACGCTCGTCCAGTAATGCAAGTGCATGTTGGCTGGGAGAAGTGTGCCGGGTAGTCTGCCGAGTTTCGGTAGAGTAGCGCGACATAGAGGGGGTCTCGGGCTGGAAGGATGGATTGCCCTGTAAGTCACTCGAACGACTAGAGCAACGAACAGCATATCTATCTCACCATTTCTGGACCAGAGCATGCGTGAAGCCGCTTGGTCTTTTTGCGAGCCTCGAATGTGCGTAATTCAAGGCCAGCATCCACTTCCTGAATATAGCCATCGTGGCGCACAACACTCGAGGAACTATCTTTTGAATAGAAGGGTGTATGGGGCCCTTCTTCCCGGGAACAATCGCAATAGGTATCGACTATGTCGTCAGTGTCATGATTGAAGGACTCGTGTTCGGCACGCAAGAGGTCCTCTTCATCCGTTTGAGCGAGGAATGATGGGTCTTCTATTTCGTGAATGCATCTTGGCAAATGTCTGGGATCCATTCGGTTTGACAAGCGTTCATCTCCCAGTAGCCCTATCTCTGTGACATCACTGTGCATGGACTGCAACGTGGTGTCAGACTCCTGGTATTCCCTGTCGAACGATAAGGTACTATTGATGCTGTTTGTTATGGTTGATCGCGTCGAAGGGGAAGCAACGGATCCTCTACTTTCGGCGCTTTCGTCGGCTGTCGACGACGGCCCCTTCGAGAGTCTGACAGAAGAGTTGTGCTTGGATGGGAGTAAGCCCGTTTGTTTTCCTAGCCAGCAAAGCAGTTTGGCTATGAAGATGACCTCTTCCCATTCACCTGCGGCAAGACGCCGAGGATCGATATCACTGAGGCCAATATCTTCGTTGACGACGTCTGTCTCCAGTACGCCGAGAAAGATTTTCATGGCCTGTATCTTCGCCGCATCATTACGTGACTCGCGGATGGATGAAGACACGGGAAGACGGGATTGGAGGAGGGACTCGAGTATGGCGAGAAGTAAAGAAGGGGTGAGGTCTAGCGGTGTATCGAGTACGAAGGGAAGGCGGAGACGATCGAGGAGGTCATTGAGGTTGTCTGTGAGAGGAGAGGACAGTTCGAAAGAGGCCAGCTCTGATAATGAGGACGACATGTTCGTTCTTGTTCAACTTCAACTCGCCGCGCTCACGCCACAACTGACAACACGACACCCACTGTCGGCCTCAATGACAATCTTCGACTACGTTGATATCCCCGCATGTGCAGCCGTTGTATCACCCGAAGCAAATAACCGACCAGACACCAAGGTCCACACTTCACCCCCGCCTGCCTCACACGCCACGGACGATCCTGTGTCCCCGTCTGCCCAAGGCAACAACACCCCAACCCGTACTGTCTTCAAAAACCTTCCTGGTCTATTGCTTACTTCGACCCTTCAAATCCCTTCAAATCCCTTTAATGAGAACCCGCGGAATGTTCCTCTGCTGTTGTCGACTCGGGACCCCCTCTCAGTCCCCACAATCACGGTCAATTTCCGCAGATTCGTCAGCAGAGTAGGCCCATTATTCTGGCTACAAGATAGATTAGAGGAAATTGTGACCTGGAGGAAAGGTTGGAAGGTCACCGTGATGTGGATGATTGCATATAGTTTCCTCTGTCAGCTGGTTAGTCCTGATGTGCTGCGAACTGCGAACTGATGACCGTATAGGCTATTACCCAAGGCTTATCCTCTTACTTCCCAACATCATCGTGCTTGTCGTAATTATCGCAGCACATCCACCTCGTACAAGCTCGGAAAGTAGAGCGTCCATTACGGAACAGATCAGGTCGCCACCGCGTAGTAATGCCCGCGAAGGCAGCACAGAATGGCTTGCAAACCTCCAGGGGTTACAAAATCTCATGGGCATATTGTACGTGACCACCTCTGGCATCTCTCAATGTCGAACAACTAAGTGTTGTCTAGTGCCGATCTTCATGATGCCGTGTTCCCTTATCTTCTCCACTTCACATTTGCGACCTCCCACACACCGCTCATCTTTACCATCACTCTCCTAAGCACGCTCTTCGCTATACCCTTCCTTTCATTAATCCCTCTTCGCCCATTGTTCCTCGTGGGCGGCCTCGCACCGTTCGCCCTCTCCCACCCTCTCACACAACACACACTCACACAGCTCCTTCCAACCCTGCCGCTCTCCCACTGGCGTGCACGCCTCACACGCGTAATCGACGACGATAAGCTTAAGGACCGTCACTGGCAAAGTGAGCTGCGTGAAGTCGAATTATTCGAGAACGAACGTTGGTTACCGGGCGAAGGAGCCGGGTGGGGCAAGGCAGCCTCAAAGCGGGTGAGCGCGTCGCGTGGACGCGAGGTCGGGATGGGTGGAGTAACGTCACGGCGGATGGCAGTGGCGACGTGAGGTGGGTGGTTGCCTTTTCTCCGTGGGTCCGGTCTGCTCACACGGTAACAGCAGCAATCTCACATTCCCACTCGAGCCTGGATGGACATTTGTCGAGACGGAAGACTGGCGGGCCGACATTAAGGCAAAATGGAGCGCAGTTGGTGCGGATGATTGTGAGTGTTTTCCCGTCGTCCATACCGCAGTTTCGTTAATGTTTTCTGTGACCCCCAGTGGGATGGGTATATACAAATGATGCGTGGCTCGAGCCACATGCTTCGCCGTTGGGTGAGTGGAAGGCTCAAGGTGCGATGACGCGAAGAAGGCGATGGGTAAGGCGAATTTACTTAAACCCTGTTGTACCTGCCATGTCATAGATCCTGGGTCATGGTATACTTTTTTCACTCGTTCCGGATATTTTTTGACGAAGTAACGAGCCGACCTTTAAAATCCACGATACAAAATGCCATTACGGAATTTGGGAGCAGCCAAGTGATTGTTGCCAAGCCTCGTGCATCGCCTCTTGGACCTACTGTGCCGAGATAAAGAGTTGTGTTAAATGCCGGGCGCCTATATCGCACCGTCGGTACTGGCCGGGCCGTTCGGCTCAGGTATCCTGTGATCATGCACATAAGTTATATCCATCGTATCCTTGATATTCAGGCGTAGGACACCTCACCCACCTCTATCAAGTCTTAAAGTTGTGATAAACAGGTTCTCATTCCGCGCGGGGTAAAATGACGGCGATCTTAGGCCTCTCACTCTCACCTTCACGGTTTACGATAACCAATCCGTAGCCCCGCCGCGGCACCGCACGGGACTCTGCACGACTCAATTGTTTGACTAGGCTCACTGTACGTGGTTGACATCATGTTAGCTCACAGAAAATCCTCTCAACAAGTGATAGGACTACATACGACCCGACCACCAGCAACACTCTAACGCCACAAGGAATCGTCTTGGCTCGAATATCGGCGGGCAGCCGCATGGAAAACCGCAAGAACTGACTGTGGATCCTGTTGATGATCATGATGAGAGCGGCGCAGAGATATTTGAGTCGTGTGGCTGAGCGGCCAAGTCGATCGGTTTACAACTATTCTATTTCCTATTTCCTCTTCCTATAATTTTAGAGCTGTTTGTTTCTATACAGGATACAGGCCAGGCTTAGGGCATAGTCGAATACTATACTTGGAAATCTACCAAAAAGATCTCTCTGGGTCTGATGAGGTCAGTCTGCAGGAGAGTTGGAGCCGTGTTCACCTAGCCAAAACAAACTAGCGTATGCCTTCTTGATTCAGTCTTAATCATAAGCTTTCCTAGAATACCTTGGATCAGCACAACGCCCAGATCTCCGTCAAATTACAATGTCAATTTCGGTAAGCGATATAAATGGAGCAAAGCGCCCAGTTCTCCGCACTGGCTGTCAAATAATTTCATGTACAATATCACAGATACGGCCCTACCTCCAGATAAATACATCGGCAAGCATAATTATGTTTTTATAGACTTAGCACGATACTCAGACAACAGTTCTACTATCTCGTGATATCCATATTGTGGCCCCAACTCGGAAGGGGTTTCGCCATTTCGTCGCACACATGGGATCTGCGCCACGCTCCAGTAATAATCGCACGACTTCGGTTCGTCTGTGGAACACCGCCCAGTGAAGTGGGGTTCTGCCGAGCTCAACCCGGGCATCGATCATTCCCCCGCGATCGAGTAGCATTCGAGCAAACTCGACATGACCCCACATCGTCGCAACCATTAGTGCAGTGTTATTATAGTTGTTTTGGACTTCGATATCTGCACCACGATTGAGTAGAATCTGCCCAACTTCGAGTCCTCCGTTCTCCGATGCTCGATGAAGTGGAGTATCGCCACGTATGGAGCTCCGGACATTCACATCTGCGCCACGCTCAATTAATAACAACAGGATGTCGGAATATCCTCTTAACGCCGCAATGTGCATCGGAGTCATTTCTCCCCCGCCCCTGGCATTTACGTGCTCTGGGTGCTCAGCGATGAGGTGCTCTGCCAAGTCGCGAAATCCAAGCCTTGCAGCGTAATACAGGGGGACTGCTTCAGGTTTCCCTGGGCGCATGGTCCGCATGGATCATTCCACCAATATTCGCGAATCCAGAGCCAAGTCGCAAAGTGTGGCTTGTCTGCATCAAACAGACATTCCATCCCATCCTTGATCTGTGATGACACATTCTCTATTCGGCATGCGTGGCCCAGTACTGAGCAGCATACCGAGCCAACGGGAAGTTCTTCACGGTGTCACGGTCGATGCGATCGTCCAATTGGAGGAGAACGCCGAGGATGCTCGTACAAGAATTGTATGCGCAGCCTCGAGTCGAATGTGATAGCGCGAGATATCTCGCATGGGTTCCGCAAGCCGGTCCGCTGTCAAGAATTCCTTGACCGAAAAATGCGAAAATTGAACCACCCGCGAGTCACCGTCCTTGACTATCATGACAAAACTTGAGCACGCCGACATCACTGCCTCTTCTTGATCCTCCCAGCGCCAACCTAGATTGAGCTTCGGAATCCCTCCGTATTGAAATCAAATGCGAGGACCTCCGCGAGTTCCTTGACCTGAAGTGGGCGAACAGCCGCGACCAGACATTGCAACAACCGATGTGCATGTCCTTGGTTAGGCTTTCTGATCTCCCTTAGTATGCGTTCGTACGTCTCGTCCAGGCTTTCTGGCAATTCCTCCAGGATGTGCCGGACACTTGATGGGAAACAGTGCCGCAGGACTTCCAATTGGCAAACACCCATCTAAACCTATTTCATATTTTAACATTCGATAATAGACAAATATTAGCGCCCTTACATGCCACTTGCATTCTCCGATAGTGATTTGATTACCAGATTCTTGTCTTCCTCCCGCCATCTCTTCATCCTCTGGTTGGAGCGAACAAAAGAGGTGACGAAGTTGCAATATCCTCCTGTTGTCCACTTTCATCATGAAGGGACACAGGGTGTTCGGTTAAACATTCGAGGACAACCCGAATGTCATGCTCCGGCCGACTCGTGACACATATATGGACATTCGGGAGGTGAAGGCTGACCAGTTCATTCACAAGCTCAATGACCTCTTCTCGAGATGACGGAATACCAGACGTGATTGGACACTCATCGAGGGCATCGAGAATTATAAAAGTAGGCCCTTGCGCTTCGAGGCTTAGCATTTCTTTGAGACAGTCTACCATTGCGCGATCACTGGGTTTCCGTTCTCCACGATCATGTGCACAATAGAGCTGGGAGAGATGCCATGGCATGTGTCGGAGCGAGCAGAAAGTTGGGTGAGGAGGGATGGAAGTAATTTTGAAGATTTTGTTTATCGACGTCCCTGAAATCAAAATAGAAATAGGCCATCGAGGCCTCCCGGCATCGCGCAAGGCTGTGATATCTTGTATAATTGAGGAACTGAAATAATAACGTCAATTCCATAAGAGAAAGGGTCAAAGGAGAGGCGAACCAGAGGACACTTTTCCCGGACCCTGCTATAGAAACATGAGGTGATCAGGGGTCGATGCGTGGTGAAGGACAAATATAACGCACGTTTCCCGTGTATCCACAAGAAGGAGCCAGTAGATTTCCACTGATTGAATATACTGCCTCTAAAGAACCATTCAGCTGTCCCGTTGTGATGAGCTTTGGATGCTATGTTATGGTTGGTGGATGGATCTGGGGGCGATAGCCATCTTAGAAGGTTATCTCTGAGCTGGTTCCCTGTGATGTTGTCTGAACGGTCGGAATGATGAGAATGTGTTAAAGAAATAACGAACGGTTGGCCTGGTCCAACCTATCATCGACGCCTTGAACCTTGTCACCAACATCGCGCACGTCGCCACGGACATCTTGAACCCCGTTGCCAACATCTTGAACCTTGTTGCCAACACCTTGCACGTCATCGCGAACATCTTGCACGTCGTCGTGGACATCTTGCATCTTCCCCTCGACACCCTTAACTCTATCATCCACCCCATCACTTTGTGGTCGACACCGTGAGTCATCTTCAGCAGCTCCGCAGATGCCATCCGTGCCTCTTCTTGCGTCAATTTGTCCAACCTCTCCAGGCTATCCTCGATGTCTCTGTTCCCCGCCAACTTCTTCAAGTATTTTCTAATTAACCTGTCAGTCAAGAAGCGCAAATACACGCGAAATCAACTCACTCAAGGCCCACGTTTCAACTCCTTTGTCGCGATTGCAAGAATTGTCAGCACCTCGACCATAATCTCAACGATCATGTCCGTCATTGCCGCAGTCGGTGTAAGGACAGTGTATATCTCGAGCCGGCGGAAGAAATGTTCGATTCGATTAAAAATGTCGATTATCTTCTCCTGATTAGTGCTCGCATCTTTAGCCGCCTGGGGAGCCGGTGTCAACAGTCAAAATAGTTTGCGCAAGCGACACATGAAGGATACGACCAAGAGGAGAACGCCGATCCCCGCAAAAATTGCATTTGCCGGTGCGAATGCCTGAAAGTAATGTTAAGCGGAAATTCTCCAC
The DNA here is from genome assembly GCA_022496225.1 of Russula aff. rugulosa BPL654. Taxonomy (NCBI): domain Eukaryota; kingdom Fungi; phylum Basidiomycota; class Agaricomycetes; order Russulales; family Russulaceae; genus Russula; species Russula aff. rugulosa BPL654. Next base: position 3,599 of record WTXE01000713.1, on the reverse strand, counting down.
GACAAAATATCCAATACACACTATCCCAACACCCTGGCCAAGAGTTGCGGAAAACGCATACAGTACATTCACGGTCGGGGAGACCCATTTTGTCAGTCTGTCGTCACCATTCTGGGATTGATTGAACGCCGGGATTTGCTCTCTGAGGACAGTGAGAATGGCCTCGGGAGAGTCGCAGGATTGAAGTTAGGAAGAAGCGGATGCGAGGATAGGTCCTTCTTTGTTTTACGTTTGTAAGATTCCAAGGCGGCGTTGAAAACAGACAAGAATTAGAATTGGAGGTGGATGTGGAGGGGCCGGCGGACATGATGGAAGTGGAGGAGAAGAGAGGGATAATTGATGATGGGTGGACGATACGAAGGGGAGTCGATAAGTAGGCGCCCTAGCTTGCGCCCTAGACGGCCATTCACAGCCCTGAGCCACGAAGTAACCACCTAATGTACGCCAGGTTTGTGAGCCATTTTTCTCTGTGTAGTCGGTGGCGGACTGGTGTGATGAGTTTGCCTTGTCGTCAAACCTCTTCAAAACGTGGGCGACACAGACGGAAGCACTTCCCCACGACATCTCACAATTCACAAATAATTGACGACTTGAGCAGATCTCTTGATTTGAGAATTCGAAACCTAGATGAAACATTGGCATTAAATACTAATGTCTTGTAGCATACTGTACTGGAACCAGGGGGAAGTGCTCGTGAGGTGTACTACAGTACAGTAGAGAATTCGAAACGCGGGAGCCGCATCAGTATTCTCACGGATTTCTTGTGACACCTGTACATGCACGTACAGTACAGGTGCTAAAACCACAAGTCAAAAGGCAAAACAGGCTATACGTACACGCGGGCAGTTAATTCAAGTTCGGTGACCCAACTTGATGGAGTTGATTGGTCAGCCCAAGGGCAGCGGCGTAGCGGCGTAGTTTGGGACCAAGGCTGTGTGAGGTGTGGGGGCTGCTAGGGCTGTCTGGCTGTATGACACACCTGTCAGTCACCCATCTCCTAGGATAAGGGTCTGTACACCAGTATGTGCAGAGGCAGTAAGGAGTTGCGATCTGTGCAGCGGTTTCGAGCCTGCGAATGCTCTCGTTCAGGTGGCCACGGCTGCCACGACCGCGCGTCCTTCCGAGTCGTGTTAGGGGCCTACCATTCGCCACTGGGGGGGAGTCGGCCTGAACGGCGTGACCCCAGATGGGATGGTGTGCTAGGTGGAAAAAACACAATTGGGAGGGGGTTGTTGCTTCCAGCCCAGCGTAAAAGGCTGGCCAGCGTGCAATGGCCAACTTTCCGGTGCCGGAACGTCTTGCTCTCACGGGACCCCCTAACTCCATCTGATGAACCTCATCTCGTCCCCCGGACACCATGTCATAGCCGCAACCCACCTTTACGCGGATGCCAGCGTCGGGCGATAGTTCCTCTGTATTCCCCGTCTCAAAGTCACCTTCCATATTTCAGCGTCTTTCGCCAGGGGCCCACAATTCCGAGTCTGAGCCGTCCGGACCACGCCTTATCCTTCATATACTAGGGGATAGGTGGAGTGTGTCGGAGTCACGGTAGTGGCGATTGTGAGGTGGGTGGTTGCCTTTTCTCCGTGGGTCCGGTCTGCTCACACGGTAACAGCAGCAATCTCACATTCCCACTAGAGCCTGGATGGACATTTGTCGAGATGGAAGACTGGCGGGCCGACATTGAGGCCAAATGGAGCGCAGTTGGTGCGGATGATTGTGAGTGTTTTCCCGTCGTCCATACCGCAGTTTCGTTAATGTTTTCTGTGACCCCCCCAGTGGGATGGGTATATACAAATGATGCGTGGCTCGAGTCACATGCTTTGTCGTTAGGTGGTTGGAAGGCTTACGGTACGATGACGCGAAGAAGGCGATGGGTAAGGCGAATCTAGTTAAACCCTGTTGTACCTGCCATGTCATAAATCCTGGGTCATGGATACTTTTTTTTCACTCGTTCCGGATATTTTTTGACGAAGCAACGAGCCACTTAAAATCCACGAAATTCGGGAGCAGCCGAGCAATTATTGCCAAGCCTCATGCATAGCCTCTTGGACCTACCGAGATGAAGATGAAGAACTGGTAAAGAGTGTTGTGTTGAATGCCGCACGCCTATACGGTGTTTTCGTATCCGGGCCGTTTGGCTCGCGTATTTTGCGTTTCTGTGATCCTCATAAGCTATATCCATCACTATCCTCGATATTCAGGCGCAAACCCACCTCCGAGTCTGTGCCGTCTTAAAGTCAGGAGTTATCATTAATAATGCCGCGCGGGGTAAAATGACAGCCCACCCTAGGCCTCACACCCTCACGGTTTACGAAACCTAATCCGTATGAGTCGTGTGACCGAGTGGCCAAGTCGATTCATTTACACCTATTGTATTTCCTCTTCCTATAATTTTAGAAGTGTTTGCTTCTATACAAGCCAGGCTCAGGAAGAAGTCGAATACTTGGAAAATCTACTAAAAACACCTTACCAGCGGGTATTGGACATATCTGAAGGTCATTCCTCGAGGATATGGGCGAACGGGGTCTGGTGAGGTCAGTCGGCAGGAGAGTTGGAGCGGTGTTCACTTGTTTTAGCTATGTAAAACAAACTATCGTGATCTAAGGTATTCTAGGAGAGCTTACGGTAAAGACTGAATCGAGAGGGTATAGCACAATGCCCAGATCTCCGTCAAATTACAATGTCAATTTCGGTAAGCGATATAAATGGAGCAAAGCGCCCAGTTCTCCGCACTGGCTGTCAAATAATTTCATGTACAATATCACAGATACGGCCCTACCTCCAGATAAATACATCGGCAAGCATAATTATGTTTTTATAGACTTAGCACGATACTCAGACAACAGTTCTACTATCTCGTGATATCCATATTGTGGCCCCAACTCGGAAGGGGTTTCGCCATCTTCGTCGCGCACATGGGGATCTGCGCCACGCTCCAGTAATAATCGCACGACTTCGGTTCGTCTGTGGAACACCGCCCAGTGAAGTGGGGTTCTGCCGAGCTCAACCCGGGCATCGATCATTCCCCCGCGATCGAGTAGCATTCGAGCAAACTCGACATGACCCCACATCGTCGCAACCATTAGTGCAGTGTTATTATAGTTGTTTTGGACTTCGATATCTGCACCACGATTGAGTAGAATCTGCCCAACTTCGAGTCCTCCGTTCTCCGATGCTCGATGAAGTGGAGTATCGCCACGTATGGAGCTCCGGACATTCACATCTGCGCCACGCTCAATTAATAACAACAGGATGTCGGAATATCCTCTTAACGCCGCAATGTGCATCGGAGTCATTTCTCCCCCGCCCCTGGCATTTACGTGCTCTGGGTGCTCAGCGATGAGGTGCTCTGCCAAGTCGCGAAATCCAAGCCGAGCAGCGTGATACAGGGGGACTGCTTCAGGTTTCTCGGGCGCATGGTCGACATGGAGCGATTCCACGAATTGTAATCCAGAGCCAAGTCGCAAAGTGTGGCTTGTCTGCATCAAACAGACATTCCATCCCATCCTTGATCTCTGATGACACATTCTCTATTCGGGCATGCGTGACCCAGAACTGAGCAGCATACTGAGCCAACGGGAAGTTCTTCACGCTGT
>WTXE01000712.1:0-11057 GCA_022496225.1 Russula aff. rugulosa BPL654 | reverse complement strand
CTAGCACGGAACTATGCCTTCCTCCGTGAGGACGGCGTCTCGCGTGTGCGCGCCGCCTCGGTCGTCATCGTCGGCTGTGGCGGTGTGGGGAGCTGGACAGCCGTCATGCTCACGCGCTCTGGCGTCGCGAAATTGCGTCTCGTCGACTTTGACTACGTCACTCTGTCCTCACTGAACCGCCACGCAACGGCCACCCTCGCCGACGTCGGCACGCCCAAAGTAGAATGCATCGCGCGGGCTCTGCGCGCCATTGCGCCCTACGAGCTTCCGTCCTACCCGGCCGATGTTTTAGGCGACGCCAAACAACATGCCGGTCTGGGTGATAGAGATCCTCAATCCTTGACTACTGAGGAGAAGGTCCGTCGTCTTCCAGTTTGCATGGCTACTCATTGCGTATCTAAGTTCTGTTATGTAGCAAAACATAATCCATGCGGCGCGACAGACTGAATCCACAAAATGGTGGTGTAGCGCGCCCATCTGGAGTCAATACCACAGACAATTGCCAAATCGGGGCCTATGGCACAACCCATGCAAACGCAGTTGTCCATGCCACAACGTGGAAAATGAAATAGCACCTTCCCTGGTGAGCAGGTACGCCACTGATTTCTCCTGTCATGTTGTTGCATCAGTTAATGTGTGGCTTACTGGGTTGTCAGCACCCAAGAAATGACCAGTCCCCCCGGATCGTAAGCTCCCTCGTAGGACGTCTCACCCGAGGGTTACCAGTGTGACTATGTGTTCGACTGGGGTGTCCGGCGTGGTGCCCAGGATGAGGTGGCGGGTGCCAATCCTAAGGCAGCGGGCGGTAGACGTAAAGTTGTCCACTTTCGTCATCAACTTCTTCGTCAATTCATAGTCACCATTTTCCTACCCGAGATCGACATAGCGTATGAGACCTGTGGGACGCTCTCGCCCGCACGGGACGACGTGATATTGCTTCGCACTGACTGGCCTATCGCAATCGTGCAGGACAGAGGCGATGTCTGGGTGCGGGGAACGCGCTCACTGCCATGCCCTCCTGGGCCTCCTCGCCACAACTGCTGTCGTTCCCGTCGGGCAAGGGACCTGCAAAAGGGCAGAATGACCTCGTGGAGAAATTGGTGATCGAGGACGGGCTGGAGCGCACGATTTCTGTTTGGCGTGAGAGTGTCCGAAGAATGGTGAGACCAGATAAAGCTTTACCCCTTTTTGAGAACTCTAGAGAATCACTAGAGACGTACTAGAGAAATTATGTACCCCTAGCATCTACCTAGAGACGGATTCGAATACTAGCTGGGCTAGATTTATCTAGCAAAATTAAGTTCAAATCTAGGCTTACTAGAGCCACTAGCGACAGCGTCCCAGGAATGCTAGTCGTTCTAGCACGTGTCATCTTGCTGATGCACGCTGTAAGGAGGAGTATCTGGCTGGGCTCGCACAGTCCACGCCGATGCGTTCCGTTCCACATTACGAGCTGTCCAGCACCCTAGCGTCGGGATGCCCTTCGACGTGCTGACTCCATCACAATCAGGGCCGCGTTACGTTACATTCCCTTCCTGTCTCTCTCATGTCACCTTGTCGTATGATACCTTTCCTACTCAGGCCTCTCTCTTGTCCTCGATACACTATAGCACCGTTATTTCTATTAGGACCACAGCGCGATCGTAGCGCGATCGTCGCCTCCCTACTTACTTTCATTTCCCGCCGTCACGAGCCACGCGTCGCGCTCGTGTTGACGACACGCGTCCCTCTCGCTCGACTCGACGGACTCGAGATAGCCGAACATGTACTTAGGTACGCTCGATGGACTCCCTAATATGATCTGCTTCCCTTCTTTCTCTTTCATTTAGTCTGTTTCCCTGCGTGCCTTTCATTTCTCTGCTACCTGCCGTTGCCCTGTGACCCGAACGACACTGCGCCAACCCGAGCCGCCGAGCCACCCCGCGTATCATCTTTGGGTCTAGTGTGACCCTCCTTATTCCTTAGGTCTTCGGATCTCATCTTTTCACGAACTCACAAGCGCGCTATCCAGCCGCGCTACAACGCCCACTGACACGCTTTCGTCTTGGCCGTACGAAAAGTTTGTTATCGTTGGTATGCGACTCGCGGATGAAGAGGTAGGTATCGGTATTTGTGCTGTACTTGGGCTTGGGCTTGGACTTTGGCTCTGGCTGGGATTGATGCGCAGGATGCGGAGTAGGATGGAGAAAAAGAGGCTGCGTGCACGGAGCCAGATGGTACGCAGGTGCCGGCAGAGGAGGCGGAAGAGTGTGCCCATCATCATCTTGTCCATCCGGTATACGGTCGGTGGCCTCCTCTCTTCCCTGTGGGCGTGGCACGGGTATGTGCGCACCGTACAATATGCATCGTGCAGTCAAGAGGTCGGATGAAAGCTAGGAAGTCATCATATCAATTGCAGGTGTGGGTCCGACAAGTCCCTCGATTAGAGATTAGATAAGATGAAGGTCACGTGGAACCTCCCACAACCTGGTTTCTGGTTTTCATCGAATTTCGTCTGTCAAAGAGTCATATCCGGTGAGTACATAAAAAGTCAGCGATTTAGAAATCGATGCACACGGCGGCTCGGTCGGCGCAGCGTCGTGCGAGTCATAAAGCAGTAGACAGACGGAAAGTGATACGGGACACGGGCAAGGCACACGAAAAAAATAAAAGAAAAAAAGCAAAGGAAACTTGATTTTTGAAGAAATCCCTCGCATGCTTAATTACATGATTGAGCAGGAGAGGGGTGGTCAGATGAAAAGGATTTCGACACACGTAGTACATAACTTGAAAGGACTGTGCATGCATCGCAGCTGTACTGTATACTATGTAATAGAAATAAAGGTGCTACAGTTGTTCGTATCTGAGTAAAGTATCAAACAAAGAGTGACGCGAGCAAGATGGGACGCGGTCGAGCGCGGTCCATACAAGCACTGCCTGCTTACCTTACACTTCTCTAAGGGCTAAAATAGAAGCGCCAGTCAGATAACCCATTTAAGTCATAAAAGGATATCCTCGAACCTTTCTCCGAGTCTTCCCGCGCCATTCTTCCGAAGTAGATCCGCAATCTCTCGATACCCTGACCGCAATGATACTTGGTATGGTGTTTCACCTGTCATTCATGGCATGTATGTCCGCGCCACGTTCAAGTAACAGCCCACGATCTCGGGGTATCCATTGAGTGCCGAGAGGTGCATCGGAGTCCAATAGATGTGCATCCTTGCGTTCATGTTTGCGCCGTGATCGAGAAGAACCCGCGAGACCTCGAGGTGTCCTTCTCGTGATGACCAGTGCAGTGGGGTCCACCCCCACATATCACGTGAATCCACCTCCGCGCCCCGCTCGATGAGTAAGCGCACGACATCGACGTTCCCCTTGGCTGCGGCTCTGTCTAACGGAGTCTGGTTACCTGCATTGCGGGCGTTGATATCCATTCCCCGTTCGAGCAATGACTTTAACGTGTTGATGTTCCCCTCTTCCGCAGCAGCGTGCAACGAACCCTTTGCCTCGTCTTTCCCATCGTCGTCCGCGCCGTACTCAACTGTTTCCAATGTCGTGGACAGTAACTTGTTTCGAGTATTTGGATTCGTTTGTACTCGGAAATGAACTTTCAACTTCAGCTTGGCCGTTCTCAGATGCCAACTCGGCTGCACTTCTACCGGCCTTGTTGAGCACATCGACATCAGCACCCCGTCGAAGCAACAACTTTACAACTCCGAGATTCCCGCATCGCGACGCGGCATGCAACGGAGTCCAGCCGTTGCTGTCCGTAGTATGCACAGTCGCTCCATGGTCGATCAGGAGACGGGCGATCGCGGCATTCCCATTCGTTACTGCTTGTAGAGTGGTGTTTCTTCCTTGTCATTGCATACATCGACACTTGCGCCACGCTGGACCAGCAACTCGGCAATCTTGAGGTGGCCTTTGGCCGATGCTAGATGCAAGGGGCTCGAGAGGTCATTGCGCTTGGTGTTTGGATCAACTCCACGGTCTAGTAACAGCCGTGCCATGTCAAGGTGCCCATGTAGTGAGGCGAGGTGTAATGGAGCGTGGCCCTGGTTGTCCCGCACATTCAGGTCGGCCCCTTTGTGGAAGAGGAAGCGCGCGACTTCAACTTTACCCTCGCTTGAAGCCAATGCTAACGGGGTCTTTTGGGCATTGTTCCGAACGTCACGGGAGTGCCTGTGTTGATCATCAGTTTGACGACGTCGAGGTGTCCGCTATACGATGCGGCGTGAAGAGGATTCGAATTATAGTTGTCTCCAATATGGATATTTGCGCCTTGATCGATCAGGAAGCGTACAACATCGAGCTTCCCGATCCAACATGCCTGGTACAATGGCGTCTGTCCATCTCCGTTCCGAATGTCGACATCGATGCCACACTCTAGCAAGAACTTCGTGACGTGAAGATGCCCTTGCCACGCCGCCCGTGGAATGGAGTGTTGCCTTCCTTATCCGGGCAGACACGGCTGCGCCCTTCTCGATCAGGAAGCGTGCTATATCGAGGTACCCAAAATACGATGCCAAGGCCAAGGGAGTCTCCTGCTTGTCATTCCGGCTGTCAACATTTGCGCCATGATCGATCAGCAACTTTGCGATGTCGAAGTGACCGCTGCTTGACGCTTGATGCAGCGCAGTCCGGAGATCTTCTTCCTGTACATTCACATCGGCCCCATGTTCTATCAACAGCTGTGCTATGTCACGATATCCATACCGTGACGCGTTATGCAGCGGTGTCCGGAGACTTTCATCCTGTGCACTCACATCGGCGCCGCGGTCTATCAAGAGCCATGCGACGTCAAGGTGTCCATTTTGTGACGCTTGATGCAGAGGTGTCGAACTTTGCCTACCGCGTGCGCTCACATCAGAGCCGCGGTCTATCAAGAGCTGTGCGACGTCAACATGTCCCATCGTGACACTGCGTGTAATGGAATGAAGCCCTCAATGTCTCGGGAATTGATGTCTGAGCCACGATTTATAAGGAAGCGTGCCATATCAAGCTTCCCATTAGCACAGGCGAGACTCAGAGGTGTCTCTTGGTTATTATTCCCAGCGTCGAGACTTGCATTAGATCCAAGCAGCAGTTCCGCAATCTCTCGATACCCAGATTGCGCTGCCGCGTGTAACGGGGACAGCCTTCATCGTCCGTGACGTTCACATCCGCGCCAGAATTGAGGAGGAGTTGTGCGATCTCAAGTGATGGTTTCGTCATGACGAGCTGTCCGCCCTGTGACACCCGATGAAGCGGGACCCTCCCGAAATGGTCACGACAGTCGGGATCGGCGCCATTTCCAAGGAGAAGCGATGCGACTTTTAAATGTCCCTTGACTGAGGCGACATGTAACGCAGTCGTATGAGAACCGCCCCTGCTATTGACGTCTGGTGAATGGGCAGCGATCAGGTGCTCTGCGAGACCAACGAAACCGCACAGAGAGGCATAATAAAGTGGACAGCCTCGGGCTGCGTCGGGTGCATCGTGGGCATGCGATCCGTCCAATAACGGTCGATGTCGTATAGCCAGACCCATGCCGCGAAATGTGGCTTTGTGGGATCAAATAACGCTTCATGACCTCCTTGATGTGCGATGATACGTTCCTGAACTGGGCATGATCGACCCAGTGACGGCGGCATATGGGGCGAGGGGAAAGTGAGCTATTGTTTCTCTGTCGGTTTCGTCGTCGAGGTGGAGCAGGACGCTGAGGCTAGCGTGTGCAAGGATGATATGTGCGGGTTCGGGGAGAATGTGATAGTATGAAAGACGTTCTTCGGCAGCCGCAGTCTCTCCGACGTCAAGTACTCCTTGACGGAGAAGTGAGAAAATTGTACGAGTCGGTGTCCGTCCTTATCGACGATGTGACGAGACTAGAGCAGCGGATATCACCGCTTCTTCTGCGTTCTCTGGTCGCCAGGCTGCGTTGAAGGTGGGGGATGCTACTTCGTCGAACTGGATTGCGAAGATCTCCGCAAGTTCGTCAAGCGAAGAGGGCGAATGGATACAGCGAGACATCGAAAGAGCCGTTGAGCAAATTCTCGTTTCTCCCCATCAATATTCAGCAGTGTACGGTCATAGGTTTCGTCCAATGTCTCCGGTAGGTCATTCAAAACCTTCCGAATACTGATAGGAAAAGTACGGCGGAGCCTGTCAATTTGGCAAACAACCCAGCGGAACCTACAATGTTGTGTAAACCTCTGTTTCAAAGCCCAAGACATGTGATCACTTACATGGCATCCGCTTTGGTAGATAGCGTATCGACGACAAGTTGCTTGTCTTCCTCCTTCCATCTCCGCATGCTCAGGTCCGAATGGACGATAGAATCGATGTATTCATTTATGTCTTTCTTTTGCCCAATCTCGTCATGAAGAGAGATCTTGAGAGTCGTCAAGGTCGAGCACCGATCTGATATCCACCTCCGGCCTACTCGCCACACATAGATTAACATTCGGAAGTTTCAAATTGACAATTTCTTTGACAAACTCCAGAACATCCTCGCGAGCGGACGGCGTTCCAGGGAAATTGGGGCATTCGTCGAGAGCGTCGACAATGATATAGATTTGGCCTTGTCCTGGAAGACTCAGCATATCCGCCAAACATTTTTTCAGAGCGCCAATGCCGGGTTTCCGCATGCCGCGACTGTTATCTGAGTATAACTTGGAGAGGACGTTGTAACAAGAATCCGATTCGGCAGAAAGCTGCGAAACGAGGGAGGAGACCAGGCCATAGCAGTCTTGCTTTTTGACATCCCGGAAATCAAAGTAATAGTACGCCATCGTGGCTAATCCTGCTGCATTCATGCCCTCGACGTCTTGAATAATCGCGGATCTAGTAGGCGCTATGAATGACCACGAACAATCCAATAGAGTTATGACGTACAGCAGAGTGCTCTTTCCTGCGCCCGCTGTACAATCAACAAGTTATACATGTAGGGCACTCATCGGTAGTTCGAAAGACGTACGTTTTCCGTGAATCCACAATAGTGACCCCTTCGCCTTCCATTCTGTTAACGCACTGCTCTCGAAGAACCATGCCGCAGTCCCTTTATGTCGTGCTTTCGAAACGAAGTTCTGATTCGTCGACGGATCAGGGGGAGACAGCCAGTGTTCAACATCTTTTTGCAGTTGGTCACCTACAGAAAGCCGTCGGTCTTGGCAATAAATGGGGAGAGAGAGAAACAACAAACGTTTCATCTTGTTCATTTCGTTTAAAGCTTGGTGGAAAGCAACAACGCCCTCAAGTGAGCTAGGATGATACATGTTCTGCGCGAGACACATACCCAAATTCTGTCCGATACCTCCCGCCGGTGTCGTCCCATCTAATTAAACAGGTATTTAGACAAATATTTCCGAGTAAGCATGGAAATATAGCGCACCTCCTATAACCACCCTCATATCATCCGCAATACCATGGACGACACCCAATGTCTGTGCAACAGCCGACAGTCCTTCGTCCTTCGTTAACTGATCCAACCTCTCGAGGGCAGCCTGTATCTTATCTTTCCCCCACAACATCTTGATGAATTTCTCTGTGACATATTGAGCATAAGTAACGTATATCTGACGGTGCACTTACTGAAGCGCCCCTGCTTAATTTGTTTTGTAGCCAAGGCAAGCACCGAAAGTAACTCGACAATTATTTTGATAATTAGATCCATCATCATCGGAGTAGGCGGGATTGTGGTGTAGACCTCCAGACGCTGGAGGAAATTCCCCAAGCGCTCAAACAGGTTCAAGAGGGCATCGTAACTTGACGTGACCCCACTGGCGGCCTGGCGAACTCATATATCAGAAAGCAACCGATTAAACAGCACATTAAAGGGACGAACGGAGAGAAGGACACCGATCCCAACGAACAAAGCGTTCGCTGGCGGGAAGGGTACCTGACGGGGTCACATTAAAACAGTCACCACAGATGGCATACGTCAGTTACCAGGCTGACCGCCTCGCCTAAAATGCCAGAGAACGCCTGTATTACATTCACCGCCGGGCTGAGGCAGCTGATTAGCCTCCGATTTCCTTCTCGGTAGTCCTTGAATGCCTTCTCTCGCTCTTGGAGCAGTTCTAGAATAGCCTCTGGAGAATTTGCGCGTTCGATCGCGGCAGCGAAGGGATTTGTTGAGAAGTCTATTCCAGTTTTCTTTGCATATTTGAGCAAGGCATCGGTGATCAATTGGATGTTGGAAGTTGAAGGCGTTGAGGATGTTGCTTGCACAGTAGACGGCATGGAGGTCAGCGGGGATAGAGTGAGGGAAGGGTGGGTAGTTGGAGCGAGGGTTGAGTGTCGGAATTGATGGGAGGCGCAAGGTTATGAATTCGAAGACCTCCAAGCGCCAAGCGCCACGGGGTGAGTATGGTGATAACTACATTGCGGTCGACTGGGTCATGTTACCTACCTCGACTTCACATCACCGTCACGTGCTACGCAGCATGTCTCTTGAATTTGCACAGAAGATTGAACAAGCTCATGGAAGCGGTCAAGAGACTGCGGACTAACGAACAGCGAACCCCCTCAATCGACTACCAGCATACTGAGACACGAGCAGCGGCGATAGGAGCATAAGTACGACAATCACGGTAATATTACGACGCCCTTGTCGACGGATGGCCCACAGCCCACACGATCGATAGCCTCAATAGGGGTCCGGATAAAGAACCACATATACTCCCATGAAGTCTGATCCACCCTGACACGACTCACTCTTTCATCGGAGCATACCGCCTCAAGTTCCAACATTAAAACCTCCCTCAGACGGCAGGGCAAGAAGTCGCCTGCGCCTGCGGGGCTGTCCCAAAGGATCAAAGATACAGCCTCGCGATATTAGATTGGTGATGAAATGAATTGCCCGATCGCGAGTGAATGGGACGTGAAAGGAAAGCCCATGCGGCCGAAACCAGTCGAAGGTGGCCCATAAACTCAAGTTGCTTTCCGTTTTTTGCCTTTTAATCATGTCCATAATTATATACGTGCAGTACACATAAAAATACTCGCAAAGCAATGTGACAATGGGCGGTGGGAAATGGTACTCCACATCAGCTTAGCCTCTCGCTTGGCCTGCGCCACCTGTGCGAGGCGATGTGCACGAAGCGAGTTCTGCGTGCCCTGGGTACCCTTCGTTGTAATTTGTGCTCCGGTGGTAGGGACTGTGCCCGCTTGGGGAAGTGCGGTAGGCGTCATGTCCGATGCGAAACCAGGAATGTGATTGTGTTCTGTGTTGGTGACATGTGACATGTAAGCCGTGATGCTAGAGAGGGGTGAGCCACGCACCGAGATGAAGTTGCAACTTCCTCACTTCTGACGTGCCGCGTCCACGATGCTTGACAAGCCGACATCAGAATTGATGACAGAGTATATGAACGTGTCAGGAATATCCAACGGGAATCTCCAAAAGAAGCTATATGGGAAAGAGGGTGGGTGAATGTGTAGGCAAGGATAGAGAGGAGCTGGCATACATCTTCAACCGCATGTTCGGTCTTGATGCATGATGTTTGGGCGAGGTCATGGATCGACCGACACATGCCGAGGGTGAGGTCCGGGATCGACCAACGCATGCTCGCATCACCAGGTGTCGATTTACGCCGCGTGGACGACTCGTCCGTCCGTCACCCACGTCACGTCATTTGTTTTTACTTTCATTAGTTAGCAGCTTGACTGGCAGCGGAAACCACACTCGAAAATGTGACGTACCGACTATTCGACCCACTGGACATACACCCGTGAGCGTTCGCCGTCCCGCAGCTGAAGATGACCATGCGACTGGAGTTGTATTCGTTGAGTTCAACGCCGCTCTGATAGGTGTCCTCTGAGATTGCTTTATAGTGTCGAGCTTCGCGTCGTCGTCTTCAGCGCTAAGAGGGCTGATGGAGGGAGGTGGGTAGGTGCAGTCCAAAAAGGGCGTAAAAAAGGGCGGGGTTGGCCATTGTGTGAGGATGTATGTGATACTGTAGGAATGGGATGCCGGGCATGGTATACGGTCCACGCACTTGCTTTGTCGTCGCGGGTTTGCGCTTGTCTGCATAATCCCGTAGCTAGTCGTGCAAGATTAATACACCCAGCTGAAAATATGGATATGATTGAGTATGAGATGAGATCATGAGCGTACCTGCATGGTTGAGCTCAAAGCTCAAAGCTTCCCCTGCTTGGCTAGGTCGTTCAGCAGATTCATGTTCTGAATCAGCACCGGGGCCGAGCGGTCATTGGACAAAGCTGCGCCAGATGGATCCTTGAACAAATTTCGGAGTGCGATGATGATAATTCGCCGTATTCACGGAGGAACCGTTAGCAGGGGAGCAGGGGAGGGGGAGAGAGACGTTCAAATTCGTTTCCCCTACCAAACTGGTCGGTCCGGTGACTCCGGTCCGGGAGTGGGCGTTCGAAAACGCTCGAAAAAAACAACCACACATCCAAGACCATTTGTATCGTCTCAGTTCAGCACCCCAAGGGCGAGAGTAAGCATTCGACTTTCTGATTGAGACTCAATATATGGTGCGAGATTGACCCGGGAATAGCGATGAATCAAATGCGGCAGAGCACTGGCACGCTGGACATCGTTGATGGTGTGGATGAGCATTTTCGCACGGGGAGAGGTATCTCCAGAGCGGAATCAGCGGGAGAAAGGGAAGGGGAACTTCAAAAGGGGTGGACGTTGGGGAAGGAAGGATGAACAGGTATGTGAGGCCAGCGCTTGAGAGTCGAAGATGTGTACGACCATGGCATGAACTATGAAGAATACCTAGACCACAAAATGATCGTTGATATCGCCCTGCGCACTCTTTGCGTCCAGGTGCGCAGTTTTGCTATTGTAACACGGACGGCAATTCAAGCCTACTGTAATTTCCCACAAACAATCCCTTCCCTTCCTCCTCCGCTTAACTTCCACTTTATGGTACTGAGATGAGGAGCTCTCTGCGGATATTCAGTTGCACAGTTCGTGAAGGAGTTGTTGGGATGCCCTCTGCCAAAGTAGTCGGATGACGGCGCAGCGCTGAGCGTTCCATTGTGCGCTTAAACTTAAACAGTGTCCTGTCACGGTGTCGCCGCGCTGGCAATGGCGCCTGCGCCACTCCACCGCCACCACAACCGCC
>WTXE01000711.1:0-11066 GCA_022496225.1 Russula aff. rugulosa BPL654 | reverse complement strand
AGGCTGATTGAGCGCCCGTACTTTTGTCGATGAACATTTCATCACGGTGCGCAATGCTTTGATCAATGTCGAGAGCGCTAGCGATAACCCTCACCAGTAAGATCCTCACGACCGAAGAACGACAGTAGTAGTATGAGGGCTAGGCTTGCGCCGCGAGAAATGCGTCATAATCACCAAATGATTCTACGCATAGAATCGGCATGTCTTTATGAACACATCCTGCAGCGAGCCGATCGGCAGATGGGAGGACCGCGCTTGGGTTGACGTTGGGAAATGCCGAGGAAAGAGCATGATGGAGGAAGCAAAATTGGTTGTAGGATAATACAATGGTGAAGTCGAGAGCCAGAGATAGGTAGACAAAAGCGCCAATGAAAATATGATGAGTAGAGGGCCTCGTAGGCACGAATATCCAGAGGTAGCACGTAATGTGTGTGTGACAGCGACCAGATCCCAGTGGATTCATCGGTAAATTCCGAGCCGCAACGCGCAGTTCACCTCAGTTCCAGGCCCAGGCTCATAATAGGTAACGGAAGAGAGATATCCGTGTTAGGACTCGAGAGACGGTCACCGGTCTACCAGGTTTAAACTAGATCGATCGGTCTAGCGATGTTCGGACTGTCATCACGGTCTAGGCTGTAGTGTGTGCAGTCGCATGACCTGTTTATGTCCTCAAGGCGGTCCTCGAGGAGCTGCAGGATCGAAACTATCCTTCAAGAGTATGGTCACATGGATGTCATAGTCCAGGCTTGGGCCGCGTGGCTTCGGCAAAAGCCGAGTCTGGACCCAAAAAAAGGGGCCGTGTACTTGGACAACCGTTCGGGTCCAACAAACTTTCATTTGGTACAGTAACACTCTATCACCTCCGTTTCCCCCTCTGTTGGTCAAAAATAAAGGCACAGAACCGGAAATACCAAGTGTACTGCTGAGACACTGTGACGAGCTGTGCGAAACCAAGACGGTGATATGGTACAGTGTTAGGACTTCGACGAAAACAATTCTCCTAAGGCTGGCCTGGGTCTGAAATCTGAGCGCCATGAGCTCTCGCTTTTGAGTTCCGGTTGCTTTAATATGCAGAGTTTTCAGCTAGTGTAACTGGTCAGTCTCAATCTGTCTGGTCGACTGGTCCTCATGGCGCGGGAAGAGTGCTCAGGCCGCTCAGCTCTAGCAGCATACGTTTTCTTGCCACATCAAGGTAAACTCGGGCTCAGACTTTGGAACGATGACTAAAGCATGTCAGTGCAATAAGACATCAGACACGAACTGTGACCACCGCTGCGTCGTTGTCAAATAATACACATGATGCATCCGGTATTCCTGGTACACCAAATCAAATCTGGGTCTCCCAAAGCCATTACGCCTTATTTTTCTCCTCTTTTTTGGTGTCTTCCCTGGCCACGTTGGACGTGTCTTGCGCGCCTATCTAAAGCGCCCGTCAGTTATAAATAAATATGCCGTACACGTTTGTGAGGCGTGTCGCTCTTCTCTTTCCCCTTTACCGACGATTCTACTATTCTCCCCTCAATTCCTCACTTCCCCCTTATGTCTCACACTCACCCCACTTCCACACCGTCCAACTTCCAACTAGTATTCGATAATGCCTTGAAAGTGTACAAAAAACGTGCCAAGATGGATCCTCTCACCCACCCGCTCGCCGACCAGCTCAAAGCCTGTGATTCCGCCAGCAGCATTCTCACCGTGCTTCAACAGCATGTCCAAGAGCTTAATAGTCCCAACCCAACAACCTGAAGTGGCTGCACCAACTGTGAACGTCCTTCATGCCTTCTCAAAGCCACTCGGAGAAGTTGTCGGCTCGGTATGCTTCAGAACATGAATTTATCTGAGATCCACCCTCTCATATTTATCTGATAGGTATTCCCACCTGCAAAGGTGATCTTTATCGGACTTGGTGTCCTCCTTTCGGTGTGTATCCTTCTTAATGCCTTTGTGTGACATCGTAATACGAACGATTCTCAGACAGCTAAGGCTGTTCGCGCGGACCGAGAGGCTCTTACTGAGATGTTTGAGCGCATAGAAGCATTTTTCGGACGTCTGGAAATATACACTGAAGTGGCACCAAGTGAAGGAATGGTGAAGACGATCAAGGCAATCCTCGTGGAGTCCTGAACTTTATCGGAATTGCGACAAAAGAAATGAAGCAAAGCCGAACGAGTAAGTATTTAGTTTCCAACTGAGTTCCCGGTGACAAAGGGATTTTCAGAAAAATATCTGAAGAAACTGATGGGAAAGAATAAAATTGAGCATGCGCTGAAGAGGCTGGACAGACTAACGCAAGAAGAGGCTCGAATGGCCTCTGCGCGACATCTGCAGATCACGAATGGCATCGATGAGCGTGTGGCCGACGTGGTGAACGGGTAGCCATCGTCGACGAACGGGTTGCCGGAGTCGATGAACGTGTGGCCGGCGTGGATGAACGGTGGCTGGAGTCGATGAGCGCGTGGCCGGAGTCGATGAACGCGTGGCCGGAGTCGATGAACGCATGGCCGGCGTCAATGAGCGCGTGGCCGGAGTCGATGAGCGCGTGGCCGGAGTCGATGAACGTGTGGCCGGAGTCGATGAACGCGTGGCCGGAGTCGATGAGCGCGTGGCCGGAGTCGATGAACGTGTGGCCGGAGTCGATGAACGCGTGGCCGGAGTCGATGAACGCGTGGCCGGAGTCGATGAGCGCGTGGCCGGAGTCGATGAACGCGTGGCCGGAGTCGGTGAACGTGTGGCCGGAGTCGATGAGCGCGTGGCCGGCGTCGCTGATGGTGTAGATCAGATCCAACGTTCGTGGTTCCCGAACCGCATTCATGCTGGACATGCAGGCTCAACCGTTCTAACAGGGGATCGACTACAACAGAATCTTCGTACATGGCTCTCGCCACAAGATCCATCTACGAATCACAATATCGCCTGCAACGCCCATCATAAGGGAACGGCGACCTGGTTTTTCGAAGGAAGTACGTACAAGGAATGGAAGTCAACAAGTTCAGAGTCGCTACTCTGGGTTCATGGCAAACGTGTGCCCTGTCCCATTCTACCGCCTGATGCCACCTAATAACATCCCTTATTTGTAGCTGGCTCCGGCAAGAGCATACTTTGGTTCGTACATCATTCACTTTTTTTTGTCGAAGACAACTGAGTCGTTGTCTTTTCCAGTTCCGCAATCATCCAAGATATCGAAGCCATGTGCGATGCCGGCCAAGCCTCGATGGGTTTTTTCTATTTCGACTTTCGGGACATCAACAAACAACACTGGCGTGACCTAGTACTCTCCCTTCTCATCCAACTTTCTTTTCATTCTGGCCCTCGTTGCGATATTCTATCACAAATTTATTCCAGCACGACGATGGCGCGAAGCAACCTAATGATGACACTCTGACACAGTGCCTGAAAGGGATGCTCGAACTCCCGGACCAGCACCCAACCTACTTAATAATGACGCCCTTGATGAGTGTTCCAACGTCTCTGGGATTCCAACACCTCGCAAGCGGGTCCTTCAGCTTGTGAAGGAGCTCGTCGACCTTCATATTCCAACCTTCATATATGTGTCACAAGTCGCCCCGAAATTGACATACGAGATGTCCTCGAGCCTCTGACCTCCCCCGAGTGTCTCTCCACGATCAGAACGGACAAAAGAAAGACATCGAGGACTATGTTAGGTCTGTCGTTTACTCGAACTCAGAACCAATTATGCGGAGATGGAGGAAGGAGGATAAAGAACTCGTGATTGATATTCTCTCCGAACGAGCTGACGGAATGTAAGTAAATTGATTTACGTTCGTGATTCGTGTCTGAATCATTGGATAGGTTCCGGTGGATATTTGTCAACTGGAAGTTCTACGTGACTGTATTCCGTCAAGTGTCCGACAAACGCTCAATGAACTACCGAATCTCTGGACGAGACGTATGAGCGTATACTGAAGGAGATCAAGAAGCCGAATAGGGCGCACACTCGACGGGTATTACAATGTCTGGTTATTGCCGTCCGGCCCCTTCGTGTCGAAGAGCTTGCGGAAGTCCTCGCAGTCGACTTCGACAATGCAGAAGGGATCCCGAAGTTGAAACTGGATTGGCGGTGGGAGGAACAAGAACTAGCTCTTCAGTCGGCGTGTTCAAGTCTTATTGCAATTGTCCAAGCTGGTGATTCGCGGATCGTACAATTCTCGCATTTTTCCGTGAAGGAATTCTTGACCCTCGCCCGCCTCGCCACTGCAACTGGAGAAGTCTCGAATTATCAATCGGTTCGGAGCCTGCGCATACGATCCTGGGGCAAGCTTGCCTGGGCGTTTTACTACAAATACAAGATGACGTCGAAGGGCATACACGCAAGGACCATCCGCTGGCTCGATACGGCGCCGAGCACTGGACGACTCATGCGCAATTTGGGGAGGTGTCGTCACGTTTACACAAAGGGATGAAATATCTCTTGACGCGAACAACCACACTTTGAGGTGTGGCTCACGCTATGCGATATAGACACCTACCCCAACGATGATCCAATCTTTTCCCTGTTCGCACCACAACGCAAATCCCCCGCGGCTCCCCTATATACGCAGCACTCTGTGGATTCCACGATCTCGTAAAGCACCTCATCATCAAGCATCCGCAGGATGTGAATGCTGATGGGGGCTACTATGTGCGACCACTAGTGGCAGCATTGGCAGGAGAACACTTCCAGACGGCAGATTTACTCCGTCATAACGGCGCAGACCTGGATGTCCGGGGCCGGAATGGGACAAATCCATTGCATAACGCAGCCTATTCCTGGAAATTTGGAGGTGGTCCGGATATTATCGAGTACGATCCCGCCTACATCAATGCCAGGGATAAGATCGGGTGGACGCCGTTGCATTGGGCATCAACAGGTCGTAATTTCAAAGACGGTTCTGTCCTTCGATTACTGCTAGAGCATGGTGCAGTTATAAATGTGCAGGATCAGAACGGCTGGACCCCCGTTGCACACGGCCTCGCACTGTGGGGCGCTGGAGGTTGTGCGCCTGCTGCTCGAACACGGTGCTGATGTAGAGACGAAGGACAATGACGGCAAGACCGCATTGCAGTTTGCGGCTGACAGGACTGACGAAGTCGTGAAATTTCTGCGAGAACATGGCGCCAAGTAGAAACACCTTGTAGCTTTTAGTACTTCCGTATACGTATCCAATTTCTTGTCGATGATAGAAATACCATCGCATCGTGTCATTTCTTCTTCTCGTTCACTCATTGTAACGCCGCCGTGTGTGCAATAATGCACGAATAAAAGCTAGCTACTCATGTCCCCTAACTAAACTAACGTGCGATGGAGGCCATTATGAATCTCGGGAAAACACCAGAAACGTTCGGTTTCGGAACCGAGTTGAGTCTAAGGTAGTAATTAGTTTAGTAGAGATGGTACTGTATGCGTATCCAGTCTTCCAGTCTCTCTCAGTTTAGGGTCCTGCGAACGCACGCGCTTTATTAATAAGTCATAGGGTAGTGCAGCAGATTCGGTTGGCATTATATACTGTGCTCTTGGTGCACTTGATCTAGTTGGAAGCGGCGAGTCGAAGGAGGGCCAAGTGTGAAGGAAGTGAAGTAAGGCCTTCTAAACTCAGATTCAGTTAGTGAGTTTGCCCTGGTCGAGTGTGTGGATGCATATCCACGGTGTCAATCCCACTCATCGAAACAAAGAAAGCAAAAGAAAATCACATTTTATTCATGATTCGAGGGTGAGGGGATGAACACGAGTCCATCCGTAGTTCAAATGAAAGAAATGCGTGTTTATAAATGCGTCAATCTGTCAGTAAGGGACAGCGGCTCTCAGAGGGCTCTGCAAGACGTGAGGGTAGCGTGAAGAGGATAAACTTGAAGGTGAGGGTAAGGGTGAGGAGGTGGTAGAAGGTAACGGAGCTCATGTACACATAACAGTAAATATGGGTTTAGAGTTTTGGTCGAGTTCGGTGTAAGGTAGGGGGGGGTAAGGGGTAATGGAAATGGGAGATAGCAAATGCGTGAAAGATAAAAGCATGTCATTGTGAGCAAAGAACTCTAATAGTGATATAAACAACAACTAAATACGTGCAGGTTGGGCCGAGGAGCATTGCGAGAAGAGGAAAGCTAAAAAGAAATTGCGAGTAAACAACAGCACCGAGACATAAAAGGAAAAGGCACGTTCCAGTTCAGTTCAGATCAAAGAGGCATGAATGCGTGACCCCGCATCAGGAAAAGATCCATCTGCTTGAAAATGGCTTAAAGTCCTTAAAATGGCTTTTTAGCGTTCCAAGAGCTCTCAAGCTAAATAAGCCCATATTTTTTTGTTTTTTGTTTTAAGCATAATCAGTCAATTCTTGTCCAATTTGTATGCTTAAGGGCTCATTTGAATCGCATTAAAAAGGGCTACGTCATGAATACATAGAATTTGCAATATTCCCACATTTCACCATTTCAAGCTAAATTAAGAGGAAAAAAGCAAATGGATCTTTTGCTGATGCGCGTGTGCGGCGGCGCGTAATGTCCCGTACCACCAGTACCCTCGTCTCACATCTCCGGCATACGCCTGTCACCGCCGGTCCGTAGTCCGACTAACGATCGTAGGCGATGCTGTCACGAACGATGTCGGCGCCGTGCTCAAGTCCCCTGACAAATGTGGTGAAGAAGATTGTGGAGGCGGCGGCGAAGGCGAGGAAGGAATCGGTACTCCGGCTGGAGTATGTGCCCGCGTCTGTACCGTGAAGATGCTTTCTGACATCGCCTGTGCGAGTGTCACCGTCCATGTTGTCGTTGACCCTCCGCTCGTAGTGTCTTCCGACTGCACGGACTGTGACAGAATCGACGGCGATGGCGGTGTCTCCTCTTCCTGTTGTTGTTGCTGCTGTTGTCTTGAACCCTGTGACCCAAAAGAGTGAACAGATTGTAGCCGTGAACCCTGACGCTCCCTCTCAGATGATAAAGAATTCGAGCTACGCGCATGCGAACCACTGCTCTTGGTTCCGGTGATGCCACCTGCCCTCTAGCTGATCTCGCACGTGAAGACATCGCCATCAGCAAAAGATCCATCTGCTTTTAAATGGCTTAAACTTGCTTATTTTCCCTTGAAATGCTTGAAATCCATTTCAAGAGACATTAAGAGCTCCAAGACGTTTACAGCCATTTCTGTCTTGAAAAAACTCTTGGAAAATCCTTGAAAAGTCACCTTCATGACTTCATTTTCAAGACAAATCAAGAGTCATTAAATTAAAATTTAATACTTTAACTACGCGTACATTAATATCTCCACCACCAAATCTGAGCAGTCCTCTATGAGCACGGAGGGCATACCACCCCTACCCGCATTACGAGGCGATGTCGTCGTCGCTTCACCGTTGTGCCCATAGAGACGCCCGAGCACCGCAAGCACCGGTGCACTTGTGGCTTGTGTCAGCGCAGTGGAGACCGACCCTCGTGGCACCATTCACGGAGACAATAATAAGGTAGAGATGCCCTCTTACAAATTGTAAGTGCATAAGTGAGTTCCAGCACACATGACGGCGCAAATGACGTTCTTGTGTGCAACAAGAGCAGATCACGTAAGTCATAAAGTAATGCGAACGAGGGTGAGAAAGCGTAGAACAGGGATAGGGAGGTACGAGGATGGTGAAATGGGCTTAATCCTTCTTCTCTTCCTTTTTCCTCCTCCTCTGCAGCGGAAGACGAAGAGTTTTCAGCATTCTTCTTCTCATAGACCTGCGGAAAATATGGTAAGCACGACAACAAGAACATAAAAAGTCACTTCACCTTCTGGAAGAGACCAAGCGACGCCTGCTGGGTCTCATTGATCTTCTCCCGAATGGCATCAGCAGTCACTGCACCATCACCGGCCTGACCCTTGACGGCAATCTCACGGAGCTCAGAGATGTGTTTGGTCACTTTGTCTTTCTCTGCCGCATCGAGCTGATCCTTGAACTCATTCATGGCTAGAACTCAATGAGCATTCGATTTGACTCGTATAAAGACAGAGTTCTCACCTTTCTCAGTGTCAGCGCAAACCGACTCGGCCTTATTCGACTCCTCGATAATATCGCGACGGGCCTTGTCTTGCTCCGCGTACTGTTCCGCATCGACGACCATACGTTCGATTTCTTTGTCGCTGAGACCGGATGACGAAGCGATGGTCATGGACTGATCCTTGCCTGTTGCCTTATCCTTTGCGGACACGTTGACAATGCCATCTGTTCAGAACATGAGTAAAGCCCCATAAGCAGTCGTGCTAGCAGGCGTACCAGCGTCAATGTCGAACGTGATCTCGATCTGAGGAACACCCTTAGGTGCGGGCGGGATGCCAACCAAATTGAAGTTTCCAAGAAGCTTGTTATCCCGTACGAGTTCACGCTCGCCCTGGAAGATCTTCACTTCGATAGCAGTCTGGCCATCCGCAGCCGTCGAAAAGACCTGCGACTTCTTGGTCGGGATGGTAGTGTTACGCGAGATTAGCTTAGTCATGATGCCGCCGAGCGTTTCGATACCTGCAAAACGCGTCAACCTAGTGATTCCAGAAGACGGAGATAACATACCGAGTGATAAAGGAGTGACATCAAGAAGGAGAATATCTGTGACGTTTCCAGCGAGGACGCCACCCTGAATGGAAGCACCGATGGCCACAGCTTCATCGGGATTTACACCCTTGGACGGCTCACGACCGAAAACAGTCTTGACTGTCTCAGCCACACGCGGCATACGGGTCATGCCACCCACAAGGATGACCTCATTGATGTCGAAAGCTTTAATGCCCGCATCTGCCAGAGCCTTCTTGCAGGGATCGACGGTACGCTGCATGAGAGGAGCAGTGAGTTATGTCCCTCGACAGTAGGTTCATCAGCAAAAGATCCATCTGCTTTTTTCCTCTTTATTTAGCTTGAAATGGTGAAATGCAGGAATATTGCAGGTTCTATGTATTCATGACGTAGCCCTTTTTAATGCGATTCTAATGAGCCCTCAAGCATGCAAATTGGACAAGAATTGACTGAGTTATGCTTAAAACAAAAAACCAAAAAATATGGGCTTATTTAGCTTGAGAGCTCTTGGAACGCTCAAAAGCCGTTTTAAGGGCTTTTAAGCCATTTTCAAGCAAATGGATCTTTTCCTGATGTTCTTGGTCGGAAGAAGCGTCGACCATCTCTGAAGGAAACGAATGAGGTAAGCCGCGTAGAATCACCCACTGTTCACAACAGTGACACGTACCTTAATAGTGCTCCGCCTGCTTGGCCTCCTTCTCAGATTTCATGTGCCTGCGTCGGTCGTGATTAGGTATTGGTATGAGTGTTGTGGAGACTTTGAAAATTTTACGGTGGCAGGCCAGGCGTGAGAACGATTTGTCAGCAAGTTGAACTTTCTTCGTCCATCCTCATTTTCGCTAAGTCCCAACCCTCCCATGCCTATGGTACCATCCATCCCCGTTGTCCCTTCAAACCCCCGCGATCCTGCTGCAGAATACATATGCAAACTCCCTTCGGATGAAGAGTTGAGTCTGTGTATGCTCTGGCGTTCGTGGTCTTGGGTTGATCCATACTCTAGGGCGGACAGGTCGTCATGGCGAAATCATCACTTGAGATCGCACAGCTCCTCGTCAATTCTGGCGCGGATGTGAATGTCACGGACAATGAAGGCTGTGCCCCGTTACACGTGGCAGCGCAATCTGGGTATCGAGAGGTTGCGGAACTGCTACTTGGGTCTAGTGCAAGTCTCGTTGCTCGGAATTATGACCAAGAGACACCGCTGAACCTCGCCTGTGCTATTGGGAAGCTTGACATGGCACACTTCCTTATAGATCGAGGCTCAGACATCAATTCCTGGGACAAGGATGGCTTCATTCCATTACATGCCGCGTCGCGATGGGGACATGTCGACGTCGCACGGATATTGCTAGACTGCGGCTCTGATGTGAGCACACACGAGATGCAAAGTTGGACTGCCCTCCATTATGCGTTGACAACCCAAGTCCCCAATATAGGCGATAACGGACCTAAACGGGCGACGGAGTGTCGAGTTCGGAGGTCTCGTATCAACCGGACTCCTGTGCTGTACTTCTCGGGACGAGAACCGGGCCTACTGCGGTCCGGAGCGGGGCGCTGGGCGGGATATACACCTAAACTAATCCTATGACCGAGCGTCGGCCTAATCGTGTCGTAGAGAGCTGAGAAATGTAAGAGAAGAGAAGAGATGTGAACCGGATTGATTGCCTTCAAGCTATCTACAAGATACCCTCTTTATACGTCGCGCGCATGCCGCAGAGTCCTCCTATTCCTCCTCCAAGTCGCGCTATCCGTCCTCCTCAGACTCGGGAGCCCGTCTCGGGCCTTAGTGACCGCGCCCGTGCTCAACACCTCGCCGTCTCGTATCCAGGCCCTCTGACATCGGTTAGTCCGCGCTGACATCGGCCGAGCCGTTTGGGAGCCTCGGCCGAGTGAGAATCTATAGGACCCAAATGAGTAGTTAAGTGTCCTGATCGGGTGACAAGGGGACCGAAACGGGTAGTTAGGTCCGCTTGGCGGTCCGTCCGTATTGGGTGGTTGGTTTGTTCTGTTCTCGGGATCCCGTACTGCCCGAGTGCCGTCTGCATTTGGGTTAGAGTCGATCGCGTGTCGTGTCTTGTGGTGATTGGCCTAGCCCTTCGTCCGAGGGACCGATGGCCTTCGGGGCTTTGTCCGACACTCGTGGTCGCTGACATCACCTTCCGTCGCTGCCATCGGCCCGTCCTTCGCTGTTTTTCCTCCATAGCGGCCCGCTTTTGTACCGTAGCGGCCCGGTTCCTTTGCTATGATGGTCCTGTATCACCCGCACTGCCACGTACCTCGCGCATCAGCGTCATGGCATGGACACCTTGATGTAGATTCTAGGTGCCTTCGTCATTCTCATACCCCCCTCCGTGTTATCGTCGCTAACTTTCGCTGAAGTGGGTCTGGTGCTCTGAGCCATTTTAATCTCAGCACCATCGACATACCTCTGCCAATCCCAAGCATCTCAGTCTTCACTGTGTTCACCGATGGGCCTGAACCCGCTTTTTCTGCCAATGTCGACGTGCTGCTCAGTACCACGGAGCGTGCATGGCGCAT
>WTXE01000710.1:0-11073 GCA_022496225.1 Russula aff. rugulosa BPL654 | reverse complement strand
AAGAGAGACCTCGCGAGTCTCGAGACGTTGCAACAGCGTTCTAACCATATATGCGTGGTTCTCCTTGCGAAACAGCATCGCGTTTTACGCGTACGATCAAGCGGTTTGCACTGAGGAAGACCACTCAAGAAGCGATGGATTACTGTCTCAGAAGCTTCAGCGTGAGCAGTTTGATCGGCACCCCAAGCGATCTTGGGCTCTAGGGAGCACCTTATACATCAGCCGTTGTTTCTCCAGGCTAGTGATATCGCCCGCCTCTAACGTATCCAATTCCTCTGCTGACAGTTCCGCGGTACTGTCCCGAAACTGTTTTGGGCCGGAACATAAACAAAACACCAGCACTTTTACGTGACTGGGACAGCCACCATCCACCTAATATAGCCAATTGCATTATTTAACTTCATTTCATCCGTTCAGCGCAGTTACCCAGCGAGGCACAAATCCCCTGCGATGCTTCTCTTTGGGTGACCGTTGCCCATTCAACGTTATCCTGCATGGCCGACGATGCCGCGGAGTAGCCGCCAAAAACGCGGCATCCCACTATTCGGGGCCCAGAGGACGAGGACTGGTGTGTCATCGGGGTCTGGTGAGCACTGATCGACGACCTGCGGAAAAGGTTGCGCATCCACTGGTTGGTTTTCCCCACTCCCGTTATTCGCCTCCCTCGTCTAGTAGGGACACCCCTTCTGTCGTGTTGTCAGTAAGATCTTCTCGTGTCCGTTAGCCTGCATCTTGCTATCTGTCCATCCAGTTTGCATACCATCAGCCCTATCCTATATCTATATATGTTATGTCCAATGTCTAGTACGAACTCATAGCGTAGATCGGGGCCGACGCCACCCTGAAAGCAGAAGACAGTCATCCTGCTTATGAACCAAAATCCCGTGCAAGCTGAGGAAGAGGTGCCACGATCAGAAGGACGGAAACATATTCCCAGAGGATAAATTAAGGTCCCTATCTAGAGCATTCTCACAAGATACACTATGAACCCTTTCCCCAGAATGACATACAAGAGGCCTCTCAAATCCCCATAACCCACGCGAATAGTGATACAGACCTTAGATGAAGCATGATACACCTCAGCGATGACCCCACGAGTTCGGATACATTGGCACGCCGCCATGACCATGATACCCCTGCACCTGATGCATGTCACCCGCAGGTGCGGGCACACCCAGACGCTGATAAGATTGATATGTGTTCGCAAGGCCGCCTCGGCCGCGCTTTCCGAGCCGGTCACGCGAGCAGCACACCGCGACGAGCGCTATCAACACCAACATACCACCGATAGATGACACAATGATGATCGGGATCTTTTCTTTCAAGAACGCGCCTTTCATATTGGTATTGCTGCTGCTGCTGCTGTTTGGTTGGTATACGTCGTCGATCAATGTTGGACGTGGCTTGGCGTGGAGCGCTCCCTCGACGTGAGAAGTACTTCGAGTAGTAGTGGCATTGTGGGCTTTGCTGCTTGGTTGGTTTAAGTCGTTCACAGTTGGCCGCGGCTTTGACTTCTTCGGCTTGGCGCGGAGCGCTTCCACGGTATGAGAAGGTGTACTGTTGTTGGAGTGGTAGCCGTTGAGCCTGACATTCACGAAATCGGCGTGGGCAGCTGTAGGGTCCGTGATGGAGAGCAGCTGTACGTATGGGTCGGCCGTAGTGTTCACACTACCGTCGACAAAATCACCATAGTCAACAAGTAGATAAACGTTCCGGACTTAGCGGGGGTCACAAGCAAAACAATTGTGTAAATGTATGAACGATGATGGAGTAAGGAGTCATGGAACTTACGGAATGAAGTGCCCATGATGAGGTCATAGGTTGGGGATGCGCCGGAAGAGATGGGTTGGAACTGGAATCGGGGTTTTAGGACGTGATGTGGACGTAAGTGCTACGAGGATCAGACGTACTGCACCGAGGCAAGTCTGACCATCAGGATTTGTCAGGGCATAGTCGGTATTCGTGTCGAGAGGGTGCACAGGATAGGTCTGGCCACCAATCTTGAAAGCAATATTTATCTCAGCGTCGCAAGGTATAAGCCATATCTGGCCAAGACCTTCAATGGATTCCAGTGATGCACCGGGAACGCCAGAATATATCGCGTTAGACACTTCCCTTTAAAACAAATGTTTTTGTTCGTAAATGAAGAACGACGACGACGTAGAGCGGGAACAAGGAGAAGGGAAGGCAGACATATGTATTACGCACTGGGGAACTTGAGGAAAAGAAAACCCCGTGTCGAACATCGCCGTCAGTTGATTCCGATTCTGAGTGCCCTTGACACTGCTCTGAACCTGGATCGGTTGTCCATCGGGTCCAATGATCCCGTCCTCGTCCAGAAGCACCTGCCAATGCTGGTCCACGGTATCGAGCGCTGGTAGGGCAGTGACTGGCACCCGCGGTTGGTCTGTAATGTTCTCTAGGCCTTGCAGAATTTCGCCCACCGTCATATCGCCTGGATACTTTTCCGTGGGGTCATCCGAGCGCCCGAGAAGGACCGTGAGGATATTCGGAGTGGAAACGTTCTGTCGGAATATGCGATCGAGCACCGTGTCGCCTTGGGGTTGATTATTGAGGGACACGTGGATTATCGAACCACTGTTGGGTCCAAGGCCTAGCATGCCCGGCACTTGAGGGGTATTCGATGTAAGGATAACTTGCACTACAGGGCGGTGACAGAGATGGAGGCGGAAAGGAAAACATAGTGGTGGTTTTGCTCACTGAATGCTTGATCGGGAACGGTATACCCCAGAAACTCTAACTGTGCTGTTTTGATCTCACCTAGAGCGTGAAGAAATTGAGCCTTTGCCTGAATGGCTGGGTGAAAATCGACTTGCCAGACACTTCGCCAATAGCGTAGGTAAGCCCTGAACGTACACTTGTATCATTGGCAGTTGCTATTGTACTCGAAACCCAGAGATCAGAGCTGATAAAGGCAGATATATGTGGGCATTTTATGCAGAATAAAACTGCTAATGGCTCAAATACCTTCCAGTATCGATGAGAACTTCAATTGGCTGCCCCCCAAGAGTGATGTTGACCATGTAGTTCAGGTTCTGGCCATTTTCCAGGCCAGAGATGTGGTCTCTTTTGGCAGCACTGGCAGGAGATAGTCCAAGTTCACCACGCATCTCCAAGTGAAGGGCAGAAACGCAAAGCAAGGGCCAAAGGAGGAGAAACAATGAGGAGAGCATGTAGAAGGAGGGCACTATGTGGGTGATGGTGAACATGGTGGCGCGTTTTCTCCCGGCGCCTCTTAAGTCTGCAAAATGGTCACAATTTGACAGTGCCTGGCTGCGTAAGTCACAATCTGTTCGCCCTATGTCGGACACAAAATATCTGCAGATCAAAGAAGAGTAGTTAATACGATATCATTACTGGAGAAGCATGTCTCCCCCATCCAAGTCTCGGACGAGAACCCTTGCGAGAACTTGAAGTTGAGAACTATACCGTATCACCGTATCATGATTACATAATACATTATTGGTCTTTGGACATCTCGTTCAACCTCCTAAGCCAAAGGCCATAAGCCAAACACTTGCCCCCGTCCAGATGATTCTCACTTCCCGCTTCCTGCTCCGGTACCCTCGACCTCCTCAGGCGGCATGCCCATTACCATCTGCTCGTCCTCCCCGAAACGCCCACGCCATGCCCTTATTCCACCTTCAAGTATGAAGACCTTGCACTTTGAATCCGGCGGCAGTGCATCTTGAAGCCATCCAGCGCAGCGCGTGGCCCTCCCAAGCGATGAAGAACAGTGGAAAATTACGATCGGGATCTTTTCGAGAAGAGTGGTCAGCGTCGGGAGCAACGGATAGAATGTCTGCGCAGGCAAGTTGATGGCACCAGGGATCACGGCCTATTGTGATCGAGAAATGGGGATTATATGAGACAATACAACACCATGGATCTTGAAGGGTACGCACATCTACGTCAGTCCGTCGTACATCCACGATTATGAAATCCACGGCGGGTGCTTTTGTAGCGACCAACTCGTGCAGCCCATCTGTTGATATGTTTGGTGGATGCGAGCGTGGTTGTGGGAATGACAGAGCCCATGCGGGTGTTGGCTTTGGCAGTCTCTCCATCAGGCAAAAAGGAAGTGAATCCACATCGTGTCAATGCAAGTTATTTATTCGGGCTTACTCGTCAAATTCGTCAAATTCGTCGAATTAACTGGTCGATCGGCAATTATCCTTTCTTCCAACTTCCACCGCCACCATGCACTTGCCCTTTCAGTCTCTGAGACGAAGCGATCGCTGCGATAGACATCTTGGTAGGGACGAAGAAGCCTCTACCTCAAAGGAGGAATCACTCCAGGTGGAAGCCTCGTCTCCAAATCAAACAGCGGCAATATATTATACTCAATACCCAAACCGATGGGCGAAAATACGGTTAGCGTGTATGCTGCAATGTTACTATTGACATGATGCTGACGCTCAGCCCAGAGAAACTATCAGGGAGCCTGCGGCCGAAATGCTTGGTACCATGATCCTTATCCTTGTCGGGAATGGCGTGAATTGCCAATTTGCCCTCAGCGGAGACGTGGACCTCTCTCCTTCTCTCAAGGGTAGCTATCTCGGGTTCAACATTGCTTGGGGTTGCGGTCGGTAATAGAATTACGCCCTTTCTTCTCATGTTGACTCGTGGCGCTCTTCTCAGGTGCAGCTCTCGGTGTGTGGGTTTGTGGCGGTGTGTCTGGTGGCCATATTAACCCAGCTGTACTCTTACATCTATCAAACCCGGTAAAACCTTCTGACAAGTGCGCTCTTAATTCCAGGTGACGTTCAGCATGGCTGTCTTCCGGAGACTGCCATGGCTCAAGGCAGTCGCGTACATTTTTGGTCAGCTCATCGGCGCATGGCTAGGAGCACTCATCGTTTTCGCTAATTACTCGAGAGCCATCAATATCTACGAGGGCGGGAACGGTCAGCGTACTCTGAAAAGTGCTGGTCTCTTCTCCACCTACCCAGTCAGTTCATGTTATTCTTGTCTCCCACCTGTTAGTCCGTATCTGACAGTGGTGGGTTCCTCCGGCTTAGCTCTCCTACGTGTCGTCAGCCAATTGCTTTTTCGATGAAGTGAGAACCTGCCTCCGCCTTTTCCAAACCAAATCTCGGCACTAACCCTATCTCCCATCTCCCACTCCAGTTTATTGGCACCTTCATCCTTGTTTTTGTCGTGTTTGCCATCTCCGATAAGCGCAACAGCGGGTTGCATCCCAGCCTCATCCCTTGGTCATCTTCATCGTCATCTTAGGAATTGGAGCAGCGTTTGGGATGCAAACCGGTGAGTTCCACGGTAGCCACAACCAACGAGACCAGCTGATACGGGTCACGCGCAGGATACGCCATCAACCCCGCACGTGACCTTGGACCACGCATCATGACCGCAATGGTTGGGTACGGAGCGCAAGGTCCGTACCTCCTCGACCTGACCTTTAATTTATGACGATGTGCGTAAATCTGTTCCAACTTGCAGTGTTCACATTTCGTCACCACTATTGGATCTGGGGTCCTATCATTGGCTCGTGTTGCGGCGGCCTCGTCGCAGCTCTTCTCTATGATCTCTTCATATTCCGTGGTCCAGAAAGTTTCATCAACACTCTGTGAGTGCAATTCCGTAATGAAACGGCGTAGTTTGTCGTTCTTTCTAATAGTTGTATGAAATACAGCAGTGCGAAGGCAAGAACACATGCCGTACGTCGGGAAAGGCGCGTAAGGCGCGAACATGTTGTCCACCAAGAGCCCCCGGCGGCATCTGTAGGAATCCCAACAGGTGAACGACCGGCGTGCATGAGGTTTGATTTGCCTCGCGTGTTGATGCTTGGCTTAGTTGGCTGCCTGGCCCTATCTCTCCTTTTGACCATGTATTCCAGACTTTCTGCTCGGGCCTACCTAGAGTATGTTGGAAATTAGTAGTGACAGTCGTTAAGACGCATAGGAGGAATGGGTGGCTATCCACAAAAGGTTCATAGAGAATGGGAAGCGACACACATACAAGCGGGACTTGCCCCTGAACGTAAGAACTTTGTCAACTATGTACTGCTGCAATTGGGTGACGGACTCGGACATGATGGGCATTGGTATTCACGGCGATTGAGACGACTGTATCCGAGTCAATCATTCCCAGTTCGCTGGATTATCCCCATCGCGACATTCAATGAAGCATTATAAAATCATCATAGTTATACGGACTCCACAAAAGTAAAAAATACAGGCTGGATTGTCAACAACGCTAGAAATAATGACTGGTTGCGCGCCGTAGGTAAGGCCTATACAGCTGTGAGGTTATGATGGATCTTCGTAGGAAGATCCCATCGTCTTTTTTCGACGGGTCGTCTCTCGCTGTTACGCTGATGCATGATAGATGATACACCGATGTGCACGTCCAAAATTGTAATATACTATAAATCCCGTTGCGTATGGTACAATTCTATTACTTATGACTATTTTTTGATTTGGGTCGTCATCGCGAGTGCCTGTTCCTTCGCTATCATGGACGCAGCCGCGTGCCTTTAGGCGGGACATACGGCGCAGCTTTTGCAACTTGGGTTCGGCGTTTTTTCTCTGCACGCGCGCGAGTACCGGAGGACGGAAATGTCTCCTCGGATGAGCTACGTTGATCGCGGTCACGCTGATCACTCCTGTTCAGATTGGAAGCGGGCACCGGTGGCGCGTGTACATCCAGTTTCTCGACGTATGCGAGAAGTTCATGTTCATCGTCATCATCGTCATCGTCAAAGTCCTCGGCTCTGTGACTATTAATGTGTCTGATTGCCCCAAGGTGATTCTGCAGTGAATGTGCCATTCGAGTCAAAATATGAGCTAATAATATAATACAACCGGATGTGACACAGGCACGAACCTCGAGAATGGGCAGTGATTCGCAAGTTAGCCTCGACTTCATGCATTTCGCCCTCGTCATCATTCGAGTGCGCTACAAACTCGTCGACAACTTGCGATTCGAGAACTGGCTTCAGCACGGCGACGTCAGCAGTGGTAACAGTAGCTTTTGTTTTTGCCCTTGAGGTAGTACGCGAAGCAACAGGCACAGCTTCATGTTGAATTGATAGCGAGCGCGAACGAGCCCGCGTTTGGCGGAGTGAAAGAGGGGGCACCGCTCGCCGAGCTCTAACCTTCGACCGTTTTCTTCTTGCCGTTCCCGATTTCCGTCTCGTTAGAGGGCGAAGGACCGGGTTCTTCAACGGGCTTGTCATAGTCAAGCCCGGTATCACCTTGTAATGTCGCATCGAGATCATCAGGGATCCTAGGATCCTCCAAAGCAGTCCGTGGTGCACACTTCGGAAACGACGTTTTAGTGTCAACCTACAGGAGAGGAGGCGAGGACAGATAAGAGAACGGTGAACTGACTGTTCTATGCCTTTTCGGTCCTGATGCATCTCCAAGTGAGACTCGACTTCGTCGCGTAGTCGCTCTTGTGCGACGTGCTTCTGGCTGTTGCTCCCCAGCTTGTTCTTCAGTGCTTTCCTCCTCTTGGCGCATTGCATCCCGACTGCGTAGATTTAAGCTTGCCTCGGGAAGGTGCCCCTCGACATCTTCTTCCTCCTCTTCCTCTTGACGTCGAGCATTCGCTCTCTTGATCTGGACTGGGCTATCCTCGTTGTCCGTCGCGGAATCTCTTCTTTCCTCTCCATCCAACTCGACTAACCCGTCATCGTCAGCATTCAACTCATCATCCTCGTCAATCTTCCCATATCTCCTGTACATATATCGACCTTTCCCGTCGGCGGAGGTGGATTGTTCTCAACAATCTGGGCAATCCTCGTGTCCATGCGAACGCGATTCTTGCGATAGCGCTCACGCCATCCACCTTCAGGGTGACGGTCCGCCCATTTGTATTGACCAAATTCATCTGCCTGAAGGGGGTGAATATCTGAGAATTCAGAGTGGAAAATGCCTACACGGCGTATCAAATCTGCATATATAAAATGACCAGCACGCCCGCCTTCTCCTTCATCAGGAAGGACTTCAGCTAAGTACTGGCATAGGTGTTCGTCATCATCCTTCGTAAACTCGGTCCGACTGTATTCGTAAGTATGTGTCGACAATGTGTCGAAGAATGCCTCACCGTGACATGGGTTTGCGTCCTGGCACCCGTTTCTCAACGATTGGTGCTAGCTGGAACCGACGGGCATTTATACATCTATCAACAAACCCAGACAGGCGGACATGAGTCTTCCGTGAGATGGCGTATTTATCCTTTAAGGATATGTATTCTTCTCGGCTTATGGTTAGAATCACGTCTGCATCGTCATCGTCATCTGTGATACGACCACCGTGTTCCTGTCGTAAAGCATCTAAACCAAGCGTTTATGATAAAGCAAGGGAGGAACTCACAAGTATGCGCTTTGTCAGGCCCGCATTCTCAAAATTGTGAAAAAGGAATGTCGCGGGTTCCTCGTTTGGGAGCGAGAAAAGCTGATCCTGCCATAAATCAGTGATGAGTATTTTCATAAATCTGGAGTCTTCTGACTTGGACATCATTGCCATCTTCATTCACACTACTTTCTCTTGCATATGCACCATGAGCGGTGGAGGTCCCAGCCATCGTTTCGACTGTCAACGCCACCGAAGTTCAACTTCAATTAGCGATGATGTCACGTCACGTGATCGTGTGACCCTCGTGTTATGTCACACTTTACAACACAATTTTTCGTACTGTAAAGTAGTTCGTATCCAGGATTCGATTCTTGACCGTCACGATCACCAGAATAATGTAGGCGAGGCCCCCGGGCTCCTTGAACCGTTACCACCATCATGGGCGGTTTTCCCATGCTGGGCAAGGAGGAATAATTCCGCACCCGCCCCCTATACCTACCCACACCCGGGTTTGCCCACAACCGGGCCATGTAATGAACAATCAAACACTGTTACACCACTTCACGCCAGTGCTAGACACAACACTGAGCTCAACACCAATCCAGCACCACCATGATGTGCCACTGCCAAACGAAACCATGCGAGCATGAAAGGGAGCTGAGTTGAAATCCCTCTGAGTCCGAACCACCCCACCTTTTGTCCAGTAACACGAACAGAACGCACAAGTGGCACATATTCAAACTCCGACTTACAGGTTTAAACTCCATGCTGACAAACCCGGATCCAAAATCATTGAGACATCGCATCGATCCTCTCACACGCAGCCAACTCTCCCTGCCCCCATAAGGAAACAGGCCAGCTGGCCTGCCAAATCGTTAGGGCAAGGTGGCTAAGGAAAATAAATAAACTAATATCACCATAACGAAAACTGGAAATGAAAACACACATAAACCAAATTAAGTGAGACAAACAACCTGAATAGGAACCTTACCCCAAGCAATCAGCAGACATATCCCATAACTGGGTCTATAATCGTGAGGTTTAGTGGGTAGAAGATCCTGGTACCTTGCCCTCGAAGGTAGCATGACCTGAGTCCCACACTGTCCCCTAACCGGGGACATGCACAATAGCATTTCCTCACCCGGCCCCAGCGGCCGGCTACAGCGTGCCAGACTAGAGCTGACGCCTTCCCGTCTCCTGCTAACTGGTAGTTATTCTTAGATACGTCTCATATGTGACTAGGAATAGAACGCTTCCAAAAAAAAAAAAAAAAAAAGTATAATGTAGGCGACAATCTGGTCAGAGAGAGAATCCTCAATTCCCGACGCACAAAGATTAATGCCGTTCGGCATTATGCCTCAGCGCTCAGCTCGAGGGCATACACCGATTTGGACTCTTACAAATTGGACGACTCCACCTACCGAGTATAAATATCTGATTTGGTGGCTCTGATCACACTTTACAGTAAGAGTCCTCGTTTGCATATCACACGGCCGCGGTTCTGCGATTGGCGCATTCCGACCCTGAAGCCTGAGGCCTGAGGTCACGCCATAATTGAAGTGGGCTAGTACCACAGGCTTGTGCCTTCCCACAGTTAGTGGCGTGGCGAGACTACCTGCGCTTGCTCGACATTCCGCGTGGTCGGTTCGGCGGCCATGAGTTTACCGTCATATCCTACCCCGTTCGAAGCCCGTTCGAAAAAATTAAACTGCGAAATGCCAAGTGGGGTTATTTGGATGTGTAACCTTTATCGCAGGATGCTGACGTTTATGTCACACCGCCTTTGCCACAGACCCTCTGATTCTTCCAGGACGTACATGCGGAGCTGTTCAGGAGAATGTCCGTATAGAGAATGAACCAGGTCAGTCGGCGGTAGTCTGGAGGATGATCTGACCGACGAGCCCCACCGCGAGGCTCTGAAGGGACAGGGGAGGAAGGACCCCTCCGTGGACTGTGGACTCGAGATCGACACCTGGGAGTCTTATGTCTCTAATCAGCTTTAGTTGAAAGGTCTCCTTGGTAAAAATAATTTACTACATGGAAACCGGGAGAAGAAAAACCCAGACCCATGGGCGGAATAAAAGCTTTCAATAGCGCCAAAGCAAGATTATCTTCTTTGGTGTTTGTTAACATGTGGTAGACTCGTCCGGGAAGCTACAGATGAAATATGATCAAGGGTCAAAAACTGGCCCCTTGCGTCCAGTTCAAAAGCAATGAATTTGGCAATCTGGTACGTGAGCTTTGGGGCCGCGAGTGGGTTGCTGCGGTCAGGCAATGAACCTTCAAAGTTGCATGTCAGATTGACCAATGGAAAAATCATGCAGTCTTCGATGCGGTTGTCTCGTACGAGCAGAAATGGAAGAGTTGCAGATCCGGATGACAAGGCAAATCAGATACACGGTGTCTTTTCACCTTTACAATCTACAAACATCGAAAATATGGGCCTGAATGGCACAATTTATAGCCACATCGAAATAGACATTCTTGAGGGTGGTTACAATAATACTAATAGTGTTGTTGATACTGCGTGAAATTTTCACAAGTTTCGCCTGGGAACGGCTTCGATTTTATGTCAGTGCCCATTCGACAGTGTTTGGGTCATCAGGCAATTGGACCTGGATCGATACCAGAGGGCACCGAAGGGGCAGAATGCCGTGCTGGTCTGGACTCTGGATCATCGGTGTGGCCATGGGAGATTCAGATACAAAAGTGGAAAGGTCTCCTATTATTA
>WTXE01000071.1:0-133523 GCA_022496225.1 Russula aff. rugulosa BPL654 | reverse complement strand
TTAGGGAATCAGGAAATCACGGCCAGGTCCATTGCAGGAATGCTTAGAGCAGGACAACAAGAGAATTTATCGTTTATACTTTAGAGTATGCTTTTTCAAGGGTAACAACAGCTTTATGGAAGGTGAAATCATGCGTAGCAGAAGTAGAATACAGATGACGGCAATGCATTAGAATTTCCTACTCAAGAGGGCTTTGGGCAATCCTATTCAGACGTGAAGTCAGTCTATGTAGAACGAAAAGCGATCAGGCGGACCTATTTTTGGTTACTTTGGAAGGGAACCAGGAAATAAGAGGCCGGAAATAAGAGGCCGCCAGATCCAAAGCCACTAGGCCCGGAGAGACTGGATCAAGCATTCCAAGTCATCCAAATCCGAAGACTCTAGGCCCGGAGAGACTGGATTCCATGATCCAGTGTCTCCAGGCCGAGAGACTTCAGATTTGGATGATTATGGATTGCACAATCCAGTCTCTACCCTCCGAGAGAAGTTGACCTCTAGCTTCCTACTGTGACAGCGAAAAAGACGGGATGCAAGAAGCATGTAGCGCCAAAATCGATTGCGACGACGGTACCATCTTCAAACTTCTTGAAATTACCTGGAGTAATATCGCAAGGGCAAAGATATAGGCCATTCTGGGCATCGGCCGCCAAGTCAACCAGCGTATCCCTTTCCATATATTTAATGATCTATAATGGCGGTAAGTCATCCAGGCGTACCGGAAAAAATAGTGCTCACTTACGCCATTAATATGCTGCCGGAGCTCGTCCACCGTTTCGTACGTTATTTCTGACGTCCAGTCGACGAAAAAGTTATGTATAACCCAGCCTCCGCCGACGGGTCCAGGTACGGAGCTCGGACCTTTAACGCTAATAAGCGTCTAGACACCCCTTGCAACCAGCTGGTAGTCTCCCTCGCCGCAATCTGGGGCGTCGATATACTGCATGACGATGTAGCCGATGACACAGACGGGGGTGTCTCTCTCGAAAGCCGCGTAGACTCGAGGGACACGCACGCCGGCCAATGAATTATCAATGAGGAACCTTGCAACATAGTCCTGCGTTAACGCTTCAGCCATATGCACGCTCTGGCCGTACTTCACCCAGGCGATGATGGGCCCGTTCGGCTGGTTGCAGAGGGGGATTCCGGTGCGGTCGTATCCGGCAGCTTGGCACAATGTCACGATGGTTTCGCGAGAGGGTAGGTTATCGTTAGCGAGAAAGCCGAAGTCGGGTTCTGACATGACGACTAGTAGTAGAGGATACTAGTCATAAGGGGGCTCGTGCGAATGGCGTGAAAAGAAGAGGCGTGGGTGGAAGAAAAGACGGCTAGCAGAGGGTATCAGTCACGAGGAAGTTCTTGAAGAGTCGTGAAAAGAAGAGACGTACATTGAGAGGCAAGGCGATGATTTTGGCGAGGATTCGGCGCAATGGGGCTGGAAGTACGATGGACGCAGAGGCAGAGTCACGGTGATGCTGGTCGTTCGAATCTTTCCAGGGATTTTCTTTTATGATCAGCCGTGCGGTTGTCAGGCGCTCCACGCCTGGGGTGAGATATCACTGAGAGGCCGTGATATGGTGTCTGACAAGCGGGCACTACAGTATCCACGGCGTGAACCTCTGGCGGCCCGTGCTACACACGCCGCCACATGATTGCGAGCGGAGCGAGCACTCATCGTGGTCATCGGCTAATGGGTGGAAAGCCCAGGACAAACATGAGCAGATTGTTGCTACCATTTGAAATTGAATCTTTCCTGTAAATCGCCCGCAAGTCGTGCAGAACTTTCAGTGACTCTCTATAAATTCGCATGTAGATGGCTGGTGTTAGAACACGTATATCTTTTCGCAATTTCCACAGCTTTCGGGTAGCTCTCGCCGTGCTTTTCTCGCTCGATAGCGTGGGTCGCTGACAAATCATCACGCGGCTGGTTGAGTCATTCATGGACAAAACTCAATCGCAACTCGCGCAATTCTTTCTCTTACTCTATATAAATTGGCATATACATTGCCTGTTCCCCAATACATGGCGCAATCAGAAATTTTGGCGGATTTCCTGTCGATTCACGGTGCTGTTACCGGTCCCAATGACCCTGTAAACTGTCCCCGGAACATTCTCCGTCATAAATGAACGACCCTATCTTTGTACCCTCGTCTGTCCACGTTTGGTGGAATTTCCCACTCGTGCGATCAACAACTTTTGTACCCACAGTTGTGTAAATGACTTTGGGCCCCGGGCGTTCTCTGTCGTACACGAACGACCCTGTCTGTTCGCATTTGGTGAGTGGTCCCATCACACCCTCCGTGTAATGCGTTCCGTGCCAGCGTCTACCTGTCCGTAACGGTTCCTGGGCGCGCTTCCCCTATCCAATGGTCCGCACGATTTTCGATATGTTGAAATTAGACACGTCACCTATGCAGTCAAGGTTCGGGTTTGTTGCCACATGGTTATCTATGGTGTGCCTGCAACTGGGGGATTCGTTGTTCCCCAAATGCTGAAAGCATACGGAATATGTTACAAATTGTTTGAAGGGCTAGCACGTAACTAATGACAAGCTAACGAATGCACCCTCAAGGAGTCTATCTCAATGACGGACGTGTGGACATGCGAGTACCAATGGTGCACAAGGCACAACGTCGACGATTACTGTGACTGATGGTTACAGGTCCAAATCCGAAGATGAAGACGGGGGAGCAGAGGCGAGACAGAAGAAGAAGAAGGGTATGAAAAGGAAGGTAATGCTATTGAGGAGGAGGAAGAAGGCAGTATAGAAGATAGAAAGCGACATACTTCTCCTTTCATTCCTCGCCGCTCTTTGTTACATTGTTCATATGCACTTCAGGCTCCCTCAAACCGAAACGAAGACGACGGCCGTACGAATCTACGCAGGCACCGAGATGTATGTCTCTTCTGCACGGTGTTCCGTAGCAGCGAAACGTCGATCTATCCCCTTCTCCCTTCCCCTATGTGTGTGCGTTGTTGTGCGTTTCTTGGACCATTCCATCCTCCGAGATTCGAAGGCTGGAATGGCCCAAGAAGTTCGAGGCTAGGGAAGTGCACAGAGTATCTGCACGTGACTGAACACCGTGCAGACTGAGATGCCTGCAGCGGTAAGACGCTATTTCACGGTTTCACCGGAATGGAGCCATACCACGGCGGTGGTAATTTCTGGCCTTTTTGCATCTGGGCTGGATACGCTCAGGTGGTGAAAGTCTGGAGTTTCTGCCCATCCCTATGACCGAGTTGTTTGCGTAGATGTTGGAGACTTGGAGCGACCTGAGCACCCATTGCACGGTCGTGGTGGTCGTCCACGTTGCATCTCGCCTTGAGTCAGACCGCGCGGAAGAGCCGTCAGCGCTAGCGCCCATGCGTGTGGATGCCCTCTTCCAATGAAAATACCCTGAAATAGTCAATGAATGTGCATTATTCAGTCGTCATTCCTGCCGATGCCTCTTCAGCGCTTCATGATCAGCGCATCACCTTGTACCTGAGCACGTGATGTGTACTCGGGCTACGATAGTAAGTTATCGTATTTGATCAGTCGTTTTGGAAAAGTTGACATTACCTCCCTCCCAGAACCACCTCTGGCAACTCTTGTTGCTGCTTGGATCCGGGGGACCCAGCTCCGTTGCACTCTCCGCCTCTGTCATTCAAGTTACGAACAACTATCCTACAA
This sequence comes from Russula aff. rugulosa BPL654, assembly GCA_022496225.1. Classification (NCBI taxonomy): domain Eukaryota; kingdom Fungi; phylum Basidiomycota; class Agaricomycetes; order Russulales; family Russulaceae; genus Russula; species Russula aff. rugulosa BPL654. The sequence continues at coordinate 129,853 of WTXE01000071.1, read as the reverse complement.
CTCCTCCAATCTTCTTGCTTCTTCCAGTTCTGCCATTATCACCCGTCCCTTACTTCCAACTCCGCTGTCGTTGATGTTGTCGTGCATCCCAGTTCCATCTTCCCGTGCTCTATTGCACATAACAGTTTCGATTCTATGCTTTCTGGGGTTGGCAACCAGTCGTCCTACGCAAAACATCACTATCGAAGTTCCAAACGGGACAACGAGTCACGGCGAGCCAAATACGTTTTGCACTCCAGCCACATGGAGTGATATTGCGAGATACTTGCTGTTAAATTATGTCGCTCATGGTGCGACAGTCGTGTCGTATCCAGGAGAGCCGGCGTTCGATGTGTTTGTTTGCGTAGTGACAGCGATACTCTTCCCGACATTCGGAGTCATACGAGCACTCAATTTTATCATCCGCATCCGGTTCTGACGGCTAAGAGTAACTTGGAAAAGGCCGCTCGATCTGGCGCTCTTTGCATGCTGGTCCGATCGTCAAGTTGGAAACCCCGAAATGGCGACAATATAATGAATGCCCTAATTCAAGATCTAGGTAATGAACAGGATCCTAGTACTAACATATCACCAACGTATGTACCAACCCATTCATATTCATTCAAGACCAATCAAACTCACGGATGTATTTCCTCTTATACCAAAGCACTGCCGCCTTGTCGATCTACATGCCACCGTGGCTCAATGATAGGACGCAATTTTGGTCTTACACAGATACTTACCTTGTTGACATTGGATCTCGGGTAGTCTCTGGTTGGAGCAAACCACCTGACGAATACATGTTCGCCTTTGTCCCGCGAAATACGGAGGTTTTGGGGCTTGTGAACTCCACTCCACCCATCATCCAATGTTCCGGATACACTCCTCCCTCAGTTTCTGAACCGCATCTATGCATCACTGGTTTCCACTCCGAACTTCCACTCCGAATCCATCACATAAGGTGGTCAAAGGAATCGTATCTCTTCTACAGTTACTCTATACATCATACACGTTCTATCGCACCATCGGTGGCCAGGTGAACCAGTATGGATTTGCGGCCCCTGGTTTCACTGTTCTACCCTATGCAGTCATGTCAGGACTAAACCTTATGGCAAACTTAGTTGCCCCTCATTATCCGACACTGCACCTTATCAGAACCAAAATCATGGAAGAAGCGGAGCGGCGAACAGGATCGAAGTTCCATTATGTGGTGGGCAAGGCAGTCGACGAATCAGGTACCAACAATATTGTCATGGAAGGCTGGTCCGAGATCGCTGGGTCTTTCAAGTATGAAGACGAACTGCTGTATCTTTCACCTTCAACAGAAGTGGAAGACGACAAGATAGAGATATGTGATAGCTCTCAGCAAACCATTTATGTTCCCGCCTGTCCAAGATTTCGAAGGACAGACGATTCTTGGACCTCTCCACTTCGACAGTTTATGAATCTGGTCTACGTCGGCTAGAGTTTCCTCGATATATGGCGCAGGACGATCCTCAGTCGATCCAAAATCTCTCATCGAGGTGTATATCATTTTGGGCATCACTTTTCCTGAACTTTTTACCATACTCGCGTTGTCGAACTTTAGTGGACAACAAAGTACTTTGGCGCAGAGGGCCTGGACTGTTACATGGTTAGTCAATGGCTGTGTAATTGGCAGCGTGCTCAGTTCAATCGCTGGTACGGATTCGGATCTTGGCGAGACACCTATGCTGACCCTTTGTGTCGGTATGGTTCTGTATGGTGCGCCTGCAATTGGGGGATTCGTTGTTGTTTCCCAAATGTTGAAAGCATACGGAATTTGTTACAAATTTGTTTGAAGGGTTGGCGCCTAACTACTTACTAGTGACGAGCTAACGAATGTACTCTCAACGTCATGTGTCGTTTTGTCCAATGTATTTGGTATCTCTGGATAGCGGTGCTGTTGAAAGGTCTCCAGAACCGAATTGGATGGGTTGGCAAGCGGAAGGTGAAGTATTAAGGGCACAGGTTCGATATTGGGCCACTTGTGGGCATCGAGAGGTTTTCTGACTGGGGGGAGTGAACAAGGCTGTGGATGGTTGGGCGGCGTTGAGATTGTACCTGATCAAGAGGCTACGACTTGCAGACATGCGAGTACCATTGTGGTGGCAGTAGTCGGCACAAACGCTCCGGACTACCTGTGGCTGACGGTTTCAGGTCCGGGCCGACACAGACGCTTATGCTTAGGGAATCACGGCCAGGTCCATTGCATGGAATCTTCAGAAAATGCTTAGAACAGGGCGACAAGAGAATTTATCTCTTATACTTAGAGCATGCTTTTTCAAGGCAACAATGGCTTTATGGAACGTGAAATCGAATGAAAAATTGCGTGGCAGAAGTAGATTACAGATGACGGCAATGCGTTTAGAGTTTCCTACTCAAGAGGGCTTTGGGCAATCCTATTCAGACAGAAGTCAGTCTACGTAAAACGAAAAGCGATCGGACGGACCTATTTTGTTACTTTGGAAGGGAACCAGGAAATAAGAGGCCGCCACTATCGCATTGACATCACTCGATATCGGATAGTGGACGCGCTGGGCCACCCTCCGAGAGAAGTTGACCTCTAGCTTCCTCACTGCGACAGCGAAAAAGACGGGAGGCAAGAAGCATGTAGCGCCAAAATCGATTGCGACGACTGAACCGTCTTCAAACTTCTTGAAATTTCCTGGAGTAATATCGCAAGGGCAGAGATATAAGCCATTCTGGGCATCGGCCGCCAAGTCGACCGGCGTGTCCCTTTCCATATATTTAATGATCTATCATGGCGGTAAGTCATCCAGGCGTACCGGAAAAAATAGTGCTCACTTACGCCATTATATGCTGCTGGAGCTCGTCCACCGTTTCGTACGTTATTTCTGACGTCCAGTCGACGAAAAAGTTATGTATGACCCAGCCTCCGCCGACGGGTCCAGGTACGGAGCTCGGACCTTTAACGCTAATAAGCGTCTGTACAGCCCTTGAAACCAGCTGGTAGTCTCCCTCGCCGCAATCTGGGCGTCGATATACTGCATGACGATGTAGCCGATGACACAGACGGGGGTGTCTCTCTCGAAAGCCGCGTAGACCCGGGGGACACGCACGCCAGCCAATGAATTGGCAATGAGGAACCTTGCAACATAGTCCTGCGTTAACGCTTCAGCCATACGCACGCTCTGGCCGTACTTCACCCAGGCGATGATGGGCCCGTTCGGCTGGTTGCAGAGGGGATTCCGGTGCGGTCGTATCCGGCAGCTTGGCACAATGTCACGATGGTTTCGCGAGAGGGTAGTTATCGTTAGCGAGAAAGCCGAAGTCGGGTTCTGACATGACGACATAGTAGAGGATACTAGTCATAAGGGGCTCGTGCGAATAGGCTGAAAAGAAGAGGCGTGCGTTGAAGAAAAGACGGCTAGCAGAGGGTATCAGTCACGAGGAGTTCGTGAAGAGTCGTAAAAAGAATAGACGTACATTAAGAGGTAAGGCGAGGATTTTGGCGAGGATTCGGCGCAATGGGGCTGGAAGTGCGATGGACGCAAGAGGCAGAGTGATGCAGGTCGTTCGAATCTTTCCAGGGATTTTCTTTTATGATCGGCCGTGCGGTTGTCAGGCGCTCCACGCCTGGGGTGAGATATCACTGAGAGGCCGTGATATGGTGTCTGACAAGCAGGCACTACAGTATCCACGGCGGGAGGATGCCTCACCGCTGGCGGCCCGTGCTGCACACGCACATGATATGCTATAGCACGTGATGTACAGTATCCCTAGGGCACCTCTGTCGTTACAGTTAGTTTGCGTAGATGTTGGAGACTTGGAGCGACCTCATTGCACGGTCGCTGTGTTCGTCCACGTTGCATCTCGCCCTGATTCAAACCGCGCGGAAGAGCCCACGGCTGCCCACTGTCACGGCGTCAACGCTAGCGCCCATGCGTCGTGGATGCCTCTTCCAATGATAAATATTATTCTCTATCGGGGTCCTTTGATTTTTTTTGATCTGATGTCATCCCAGTGCACCGGTTTTTCTTTTAAGATTCTTATTGTTTGACTTTGACAGCTCACTAGTAGGGGCACACTGTTCCTGGATATTCACCCGAAGGGCTATTAGCCCCTTCTACGCGCTATTTTGGATGAAAACTTGTAGGATGCACGGAAATCTGCTGTGTCTCCCTGAAATTAGTCAATGAATAGTATGAAATTAAATTTAAAAATTCTACGTGCATTATTCAGTCGTCATTCTTGCAAAGCCTCTTCAGCGCTTCAGCCTTTGAATCCCGTCATGGCGCCCCATGAATCAGTTTCTTGCCTCTTTTCTTACTCTTTCCCTCTCGGCTTTGTCTCGACTCTCGACCTTGATACTGATTTTGAATCTAGTTATCTCGCCGTGCTGTGTTTTCGTTCTTGGATTGCAGGTCTCGCATAGCTCTCCCTTGTCTCTCGATTTGCCTTGGGTCCCTTGTGCTGCGTGAGCGCGTGAGGAGTTCTCCTTAGTCATTCCACTTCCGCGGACTCACGCGTGCATTGCGGTAATCCACACATCATATTCCTAATGTTGGGTATAGTATGTCTCGGAAAGGCCAGACGATCGACTCGACCATCACAGTAAAGCTATTCTTGGCGTGCCAGTGGATAATCGCAAGTACTTGTCTCAGTGCGGATGCCGAGAAGTTGATAAAGCTTCCTTTCGATAGCAACAGTTTATCGTTGTGGAAGTAACAACCGTCATGCATCATGCGGCCTGGTGAACGTATTCCCTTACGTTTGAAAAACCTTGTCGTTGACTTGACAATAGCATGGGCTCCTGGGATAACGCACTAAGTGAAGTCTTGGTCTTGACTCCGCAATGGCGCGTGTTCTATGAATTATTGATGAAATTTCAGTGAGTGAAACGCCTTCTTTGGTTAATCCGTCAGAAGGAAACAGTTGGCTGATCACGATCACGTGCCTGTGAATCATGTGATCTGTTCGATGTTCTACTCATCGTTAATTTCACTATCTCACAACATTAACTCATGTCGGACTCGAATCTTAAAGATTTCTATGCAGAGTTGGATGCAAGAATGGACATGCCCGATGACGAAAATTGGCACAACTTTTCCGAACGGCGGCGCAAGTACTGTAAAATGCCTTTACTAGATCAGTACCCCAAGCTTATCCTTGTCTCAGTATGGATGGCACCTCTGGCTCTCCGATCGACAACGAAGTTCGCGTGGAATCCCCGCCTACTGTAACCATGTATGCACTCTTCTTGCTGCCGATAGATAATCCCTGATGCTATCACTCACAGGCCTAGTAAACGCAAGGCATCACCGGGATCTGAACCCCTGTCTAAGAAAAAGGGGAAAGCGTCCTCAAAGTTCCTTCCCCGTTGCTTGTACTCGAGACAGCCAACGCTTCTACAGTTACTCCTACGTCAGCTTCTATCCTGGACGAAACTTCTGTCATCGAAGAATTTACTGATGTGATGGCTGAAACTCCCGCTACGAAACATGTCAGTAGAGTCAAACCTCCAGCCCCACCTGAAGACACAAGTATTGTAACGACTCCAGGAAGGGCCGACGCTCGTTCCCGTTCCGAAGCCCCCGTCATCCGGGCAAAGACATCGGTTACGGCGACAGCGAAGCAGTCCGCAACGAGAAAGAAAAATGCCAAGGCCAAACCCGAGCTCGTCACCCCCGCCGAGTTTGCGCGGCGACTACACGAACAGTCCTCCATAACTGATTCTCTCCCCCAGACTACTGACGTTGGTGGTCGGAAGGCAAGTCAGTCGAGTACCAAACTTCCCCTCAAGACCGTTCAGCCCCTCAATACCTCAAAGACTACGTAGTCTTTTATACTGGAGGTGATCTCACCTACGCATCAGCTAGGACGGGGATGTATGAATTATGTTCGTATTCTCTTGTCCAGTTTTCCGCATATAAGTGCATATAAACAACACGCGCAGATTCATAAACACGGTGGGACCGTACTCCCAAAGTTTGACCCCGCAACGGCCACGCACATTCGTCACAGAAACCAACGAGAAGAATACTCTCCGCGCACTTGGTCTCAAGACCCTGTCGGAGATTCCGTTGGAGATTCCGACAGTATATTGGAGCTGGGTGATCTCGGGAAAGCCCATACCTGGGGAGAAGGACAAGCTACAAATGGATTATGAATTTATGCACGCCTCGTTCCCAAGTCGCGTGGATGCGGGGCGTCCCCTCACTGGTAAGGTAAAGGGAAGCAGAAACTTGCTGTCAGCGGGGGTCAAGCTAGTATTCTGCAGCCGGGCGACACTTCGTGCGTCGTAGTTACTGTTTCGAATTCTCTATCACCCAGTCAGTTGTATGCTCATTGTTTCCCGTGTGCGTTAGCCCACGAGCAGCTTCCCAACGCTTCATCACGCGGATCATCTTGCGGAATTGACGAAGAGGAGCCAGGGTTGGACCAGCCGCCACCTGAGATGCGCAGAGGGACAGATTTGTCCGCATATTCCATACCATCTTGACCCTGCTTTTATTTACAATATGTATAGGTTGCTGGCCCCAGCCGCCGTCAATCTCGCTCGCCGTCAAATGCACTAGCCAAGAGCGCACCGCAGAAAAAGCCCGGAGTTTGTACCTGCCTGCCATGATCGCCTCGTGATGTCATCTCACGATTATGAAGGGATACATTTGTGACGACCCTACCGCGGCTGCAAACTCTGCCTCGTGCATAAACCAAGACATTGTTGACATAGTAAGGCAGATTATCTTGTAGCGGAGAAACTTGTTAATAGGCTCGATAGTTGGGTGAACTGGCAGAACTCCACCGGGCAAAACTTACACAGGACGACAAGTGGCGGGTACTCGGCTACACCAAAGGTTCGTCTTGGTGGTGTGATATACATCGGTTACAGCTAGAACACCAGTTTTTTTTTTTCAGCGATCGCGGCTTTGCGAAGATGTAGTGAACGAGTAAGTTCAATCGAACAGGCCAGGTCCCTTAATGGAGTTGGGGAGAAGACCGCTCTGAAGGTAGATAGCAGTGGCGGGTTTTCACGTTGCTCGCGTATATTAACTCGTGAATAGATCATGGAGATCATTGAGACGGGCGCTCTACGGCGCGTCGATGCCGAGAGAACGGAAGATGTCGCGGCCATTCAGCTTTTTCAGGGAATTTACGGAGTTGGTACGCATGAGTGCAGGTCCTCACTTGTTTCTCTCTCATTATTCCTTCCCCACCACAGGGCCATCGACTGCGTATGCCTGGTACTTTGCTGGTTGCCGCACGCTTGAAGATATCAAGGAAAGAAAGGGTGGAATTGAACTGTCCTCAGTGCAAGTGTTAGGGTTAAAGTACTATGATGGTACGCGATCACATCCGACGTGAAGGATTATTTGACGGCCGCAAAACAGACATCAATACGAGGATGCCACGAGAAGAGGCCAGTGAGATATTCGGAGTAATCAAGTCCATCGGTAAGCACTCACACTGGGCGGTGCCGGATTCCCCTCGGATGTGACGTGTCCTAGCTCTTTCTCTGGATCCGAAGTTATTTATAGAGATCATGGGTAGCTATCGTCGGTCTGTCATACATGATTGTGCACGGTGGGACATAGCTGAATGCATGAGTAGAGGCAAAGCGACATGTGGTGACATCGACATCATGATCACACGTTCACCAGACGACGGAAAGACGCACGCTGGTATGTCCCTCTCGAGATTGCGGCAGCTCGAATTCATACATTGCTGATCTTTATTGCTAGGGATTCTTTCCAGGTTGCTGTCCGCACTGCGCTCTGCAGGCATTATCACAGAAGACCTCTCGCTGTCGTCCGATGCAAATCATAGTGTGGAGTGCTCATATCGCGGGCTCTGCATGCGCCCACCGACGACAGGCCAGGACACGCAACCAAGAATTCGACGGCGGATAGGTACGCACCGTTTTCGTCACCACAATCAGCATTATGAATGAGTTATGTCGATGTAGACATACTAGCGATACCTTGGGAGAGTCGAGGGGCCGCGCTGATATATTTCACGGTGCGTCCCAACCTATTCAAAATGCTGCGCCGCCTAAGTCGGGGCCGTGGTTGCAGGGTGACGACATTGTAGGCGCTCATTTACAATGCCCGTTTGAACTTTGATACCAACATTTGTGCCTTGTGTCTGTGTCCAGTTCAACCGATCTATACGCCTGAAAGCGAACAAGATGGGTTACTCGTTGAACCAACGTGGCCTTTTTGCGGATGTTGTCCGTTCCACCGGAGATCGGTCTGTCAAGACAAATGCAGGTGAGTCTAGAACCAGTGTCCCTCCAGCTCCTTGTTGTCCCCCAAAACGACGCCCGTTTCGGGTGTGGTTGGCTTCTCGCGCGAGCAATCCTTGGGTCAACTGACAGGCCTTGGGCGCGAAATATGCATTCTGTGGCTGCGCCACGAAAGGGCCAGCGATTCTTTGATTGATGTCGATGCGCCCACTGCCTGCCGAGTGATCGAAACGGATCCCAGGTCTTTACTAACTGGGGCGCTTAATATGTGGTTCCCTTACGGTGTTCCTCGAATTTCCCCCCGTTTGGGCGCTCGGGTATCGCGTTGCCCCGGTTATCCCTCGTTCGGCAGTAACGATGCCCAAACAATGGGTTAGCTGGCGGAGCCACGTTGCGCTCCGAGGACCGGGATAACCATCTATTACTGGGTGTGGAGTCATATTGGCGCCTCGAGCGCCCGAGGAAATTTCCCCATGGATCTGTCTGTGCTCCGCTGGACCACTGGCCATTCTGTGGGCTTCCCGTGCTACTGCCACTTCATTACTCCGACCCGACATATCGTATCACGCGAGACACTCAATTTCCCTATCTATTCACCTGTTACGAAGCTTATTATTCAGGCCTAGCGCCACACGCGATCTTTTATCAAATCGCATCGCATTTGTCTGGACAAGGGTTGAAACCCCCTGCCCGTGTACTTCTTCTCCCACACCGGCGCGCTGGCCCACGGGATTCTGCCAAGTGGGGATGTGCACCCGAGTCATGCTATATTTTGGTGCGGCAGTAGAGAGCGCGCGCGGGGAAGAAACAGTGCTGTGCTGATTGAATCGCAACCGTGTGACGTTTTCATTGCTTGGGGTGTCGCCAGGGGCAGGTGACAATTGGGCTGGGTCTTGTGAATGGTGGTGGTGGCTGGGATTCATGTGGCGACTTCTTTTCTTTTTTTCTGTTGGGGGTGGGGGGGGGGAAGAGGAAGGAGGTGGGGTGCGGACCATACCCTCGTACCTGCCACTCCTGAGCCGACACCACGGGCGAACCGCTACGGAGAGCACGTGCATGGACACGAGCTATGGCCGGGACCCCGTGACAACTGCGCCAGATCTGGGGTGAGGGGACGGCAACAATGGGCTGGGACGCCCTTGACAGATAGAATCTGATTTCTTACGTTTCGGTCACGGTGGCACTGACCCGGTGCGCGGGCCCAGGCGGCTCCTTCCGTACGCAGCGGGCTCCGGACGCCCAGTCCTCGCATTTCTCCCCCTTCTTTTGCTTGTCTTCTTGTTCCTGCTGCGGTCAATGCCGGGTATTGTGCCGCGCGCGCGCTTACTGGCACACTCCCCATCTTTGCGTTTCCACCTGTTTCTTCTTCACTGTCGGCACCGTCTCCGTGAATTTGGGAACGCTTATCTGAATTTCATTTCAATAGGGCACATCATAGCTTCCGAAACTGAGGAGGAGATTTTCCGTACATTGGGTACGTCGCACCACTACATTTGCATTTTCTTTGTGATTTGCGAGTATTGAGCGCGAGAGGCGTGCGTGCATGCCAGTTGTCTCCATTGGGGGCGCTGGGCGCCTGATAAACCAAAAATTGGGCGGCGCTTGCTTGTTTTGTTTGATCCAGGGTCTTGTTAAACTGACGTGTCATTGGTATCCATTGTGTAGGTGTTCCGTGGTTAGAGCCACATGAACGCGCGGTCCGGGGATGACGAGTTGCGATGCGAACGATCAAGGTTATTGCGTTGCTTTGAAGGGTTGCCTTTTTTTCCCTGTAGAATGTAAGTAAAGTCGAAGAACTTCCATTTGGATGAGAGTAGGGGGCGTTTGGGTGGGCGGCGTCAATAGCCATGAGTTGGGTTATTGTTACATTTTGATCGGCTCGCGGGACGCGCGATGCTGAAAGAAGGAAATGGATAGCACGGATATGTGCGAGGACCGGGTCTGCGCCAATCTCGCTATCGCAAAGGAGCGGAAGCGAGTAATTGATGGAGATGAATGAAAATGGCCTTGGGAGGACCAGATCGCAATAGGGTAAAATGAAAGGAAAGGGATGATTTCGATGAACTGTGGCCACACGGTCGGAACCCACGAGGAAGGCCTTCGAGAGCGGGAATAAATCGGCGGGGTGGGTAGTGCCGGCGCTCCGGCTGTGGGAGCGAGGAGGGAAGGCACATGGACGGAGGGAGCCGGGATGGTAGAAAGTGAAGTGGCCGTGTCCGTGGAATCGCATTGAATTTGCGATTTATCTGGATCGGATTATTTATCGCGGTTGTCTCGAAATACTTAAGCACAGGCCCGAGCCCCGAATTTAGGTCCCTTTTCCTCCCTTGCCTTTCTTGCCCCGACTTGATTCATCCTTTTTCCTCTACACAAACCATGGACGGGTCCCGCGAGTACGATCTCTGCATACGACAGCAGCCCAAGCAGGCCAGGATGTGTGGTGTTGGGGGTACGTCTTTCTCTGCTTTGTTTTTTTCTGTTTTTTCTGTTTTCGTTTTCCCTTTTTTTTTTTTTGGTGTGGCCATGGAATGGGGTCGTGTCGCTCACTCGCTGGCTCGCTGGCAGCCGATCGACGGCCAATCGACCCACCGCCCATCGTTCAACTGCGCGTCATCGACAAGGCTCGTAAAAACCTCCCATCGCCATCACCCTCGCCGCCTCCTCCCACCCAGCACCATCAACAGCCACCCTCGCACCCACATGCGCAACAACACGAGTCGTCCGGCCCCTTGGACACTTCCATGCTCACCCCAGCCGGCTTCGGCACTGGACCATTCCTGCAGAACCCGTATTATTTTATGTTCGCTAGTCTCGCCAAGCCCGACGATGACACAGAGTTGCACTGGATGAAGGTGCGTTCGTTTATACATAGCATCTATTGCCTTTCCCCAGCTTATTCATTCCTTCCCCAGGATGGCAAAACTAGATGTACCACGGGATCAGTCGTCTCGTCACTGTATCACCTGAAAGATTCAGAGAACGACAACAGAGACGCGGGCTTTTTCGTCTTCCCGGACCTCAGCGTGCGCCAAGAGGGGTCTTATCGTCTCAAGCTCAGTCTTTTCGAAGTAGTGGGGTGCGTTCCCACATTTCCTTTCGTCTTCTCCTTCCCTTCACATCGCCCTCCCCTCCTCCGCTGTCTTTAATGAACCCACGCTTTCACTGTCGTATTTCACATTGGTCACAAACGCCATATCTCTGGCCACTAAGCGCCCTATCTCGCTTTCGAGTTTCGTTCCTGTGTTCTGTTCCGTTCTATACGGAACATGGCATCCCATCCGTTTAATTACGTCGCGTGTTCCTTATTCCATTCCTTCCATGGGTTGCTTTAATGATTGCGAACTAACCATATTTCCCAGGTCGAATGTATATCACTGCAAGTCGATATTCTCCACCCCCTTCTATGTGTACACTGCGAAGAAATTTCCGGGCATGGAAGGTTCGCTGCTCTGCCCTTCTTGATGGCCATGCTCCTCATGCGTGGCTTTCTAGAGTCCACCCCACTGTCCTGCTCACTTGCTGATCAAGGCATCAAAATACGAATCCGCAAGGACATTCGCCAGAGAAAGCCCCGCAGCAGCACGACTAACTTCCCCATCACTAATGGCCAACCTTTGGGGCCAGGCATACCCATCGGGGAGGACGAAAGTGATCGTGAAAGTGAAGCGCGGCACGAAGACCACAATGACACCACCAACAATCACAACTCGCTTTCCAATATCACTACGAGCAAGCCTTTGAATGGTGGTGGTGGTCGAAAACGACCCGAGCGTGAGCCGGAGAAGGAACGTGAACGTGATTTGAAACGTCCCAGGGTGGATGGCGATGAGGGTGAGCCCGCGCCTAACCCCCCTCCGAGTACTGGGGAATGGGGGATGGAGACCCCTCTGGCGCCCGGGGCTCCGCCTGGTTCGTATGACCACCATACCCGTTCCACTGCCAGCGTCCCTCCGCCTCCCCCGTCTGCTGCCCCTGGCTATGCCCCGCCCCCGCCTCCGCAACACCCCACGTATGAACAACCACCTCCGCCCCAACATCACGCGCCCGTGCCCGCTCACCATCCGCCCCAACATCAACCCCCTCACCACTACCCAGCTCCCCCTCAGTCTGTGCATCCGCAACATCATCCACAACATCCACCTCCGCCACCATACCCTGCGCAGTACCCGTCATCGTGGCCTCCGCCTCAACATCCACAACACCCGCCTCCGCCACCGCATCAATACGACCACTACCAGCAACACTATACTCAATATCCGCCGCCACGCTACGCCTCAACTGCTTATGATCCATATGCTCAACCTCCTCCCCAGCCACAGAGCGTTCCCGCCTATCCCAGTGCCGCTGGCTACTACGCACAGTACGGTAGACCTGGAGAGCCTTACGGTCAGTATCCTCCGCCTGCCCCGCCTCCTCCACCCCCCGGTCAGGAAGGCCCAAATCCATCGAACAGGAATCCGCCACCTGTGTATGGGCAATATCAACCTCCTCCGCCTCAGCAACCGCCGCCGCCGCCGCCGCCAGGTACATCTTCTCCAAGCACTCCGTCTCGTGCATCATCTTATCCGTATCCAGCGCAACAACCTCCAACTACTACTGAGAACAGCAACTACCCGCAAACCCCATCGGCGAGTAGCAGCACTGGCGGGCGCACGAGCGCCGGCCCCGCTCCGCCTGCACCGCCACCGGGTGCGGGTGCCGCAAGCGTGTACTACCAAAGCCATGCTCAAGCGGCTCCACGTTACGGGACACCCCCCAGTGCGTATCCTCCTGGACCATACATGCGCATCCACCACCACCGCCCACGCACCATGCATCGCCTCCCGGACATTACCCTCCGTACCAGCATCCCTCCCATCCACCCCCGCCTCATCAGGGCACGTGGGGTACGCCAAATTACCCTGCACCCGCGCCCGGAGTGTACCCTGGGCAAAACCAGAGCCAGAATGGCGCATGGGAGAATGGTGCAACTTCGTCGGGACATGGCAACGTGCCTGCACCTGCGCGCGAGACTCCCTCCGCCCCTCCGCCAGCGGCGCCAACCACTAGCAGTAGTCAAGCTGGACCGGGCATCCAGCTGCCACCGCTGCGAGGTCCTGATAGTAGTCACGGAGATCGTCCGCCAGATGCGCGAACGGATCTCAAGGACGATCGGGAACGGCGGAAAGAGGAACGGGAACCGTGGAACGTGCGCGGACACGGATTAGGTGGTGGTGCACCACCCACTAGCGCGCTTGGAGGCATGAGTCGTTCCGATCGGAGTCGAAAAGCATTGAGCATTGGGGGTTTGCTCACGGAAGGACAGTAAGTTTGAACAAGTCATTCGTGTGGAAGTTTTTATCAAAAGCCAAAAAAGGAGGGATAAAGTCTGAAGAGTGAAGATCGTTACACTGTGTGTTTTTCGTTTTCGTTTTTCTTTTTTAACATGTTTATTTCTTGCACACCGTTTCCCCCTACAAGCTGCGGAAGCGGGACTTGATATTTTTTTTTCGTTTTTTGCTAGCTCATTCACTTTGACGTATCAGAGAAACCTAACTGTAGCATGAATCTCCTCCATTCGCTCTAGCTCAATCCAGTATTTGTTCCGATTTGTGACGGTGAATGCTCTCTTAATGTATCGTTTTTAGTCGGGGTTTTTTGCCTTCTTGACTTGGTCGGCCTCGGTCAGGCAGGGCAGGGCATCACTCGGGTAGTACGGTGACAGCAATACTGTACTCGAGTACGGCACCTATCGCCACCGAATTTCACGGTCCCTGTTGGTTTTCGATCTTTACCTGGTATGTAAGTGAAACCTTGAGCCTTGAGGCCTTGAAGGATAACGCAACGCACGAGCACGTTTGATAACGTTTGATAGCATCCAGATGGGGTTACATGTACTTGACTGTACAGTGTAAGACACGAGCCCCGCGGGAAAATAAAATATACGTCGCCAAAAATGGATCCATGGAGGACATCCCAATTTCCTGGACTTGGACTCTCAAACTCACAACCAACCACGTGCAACCCCCTGGCTCGGCTATTTTTTGCTTTTTGTTTTCGGATATCTCCCTCTACAGTTACTGACTGTGACTGGCTGGCTGGCACCTGGCACATTGCATCCGGCGCTATCAGCAATATCGCGTGTTAACTGTTATAACGTTGACTCTGTTATAGTTTCGGTTTCATTAGCTTGTGGGTAATATTATATTCAAGCTTCTTACTGCCGGTTTTCTCCGATGAGTCCGAGTAGTCGCTGATTCCAAGGCTGATCAAACAAATCGACCTGTAGTACTAGGTTTACAATTGGTGGTAATAACGTTCCTGTACTCGTATCGTAGTATCGGTATCGATTACCCCACGCGCGTTCAAGTTGCCGAGATACCACCACTGTGCTCCGAAGTACTTCGAAGCCTGAGTAACTTACTCTACTGTACTTAATTTGAGAACTGCAGCGTACAGCACAGCACTCGAATACTGTAGTGTAGTGGGTACTGCCCTCGATCGCGCTTTCACACTTGTATGTATGTTATCTCCAGATCGGACTCGGATGATTGATCGGATCCAGTGCTATAGTGCCACCATACTCTACAGTAGTGCCCCGTCCCCATCACACAGGGTCACGACCGGGCCAATGTCAGCCAATCTCCAGTAACTAACTTATCATGTTTTTCATTTGCGCGCCGGGGAACAGTAACTTACTACCAGTGGTCCAGTATCACTGTCGTAGTGGTTTTTCTCCGTGCCACGGATGGACTCGGCGGATCACTGGCATATCCCTACAGCAGTCCAGTCACTCCAGTGCCATCCGCGTCCGTCCGTCTGAGTCTGTTCCGTTCTGAGACGCTGTGCCGCCCCCAAACAACAAACTGTTTTGTCTGTGGCAAAATTGTATTAGGCAGGTGCCCAGCGCCTGTCTTTCAACCTCGGAGTCGGAGTCAACTGAGTCGGCGCTTCCGCAACAAAAAAAGTAGTCATGATCATGCCTTGTCGCACGCTGGCGCGTGGCACGCCCTCCACCATGTCCCTGTCCTTGTCCCTATCCGATCCATATCCTTGTGTCCTTCCCCTTTCGTTCCCCTGAGCAGTGCCAATTCCTGGACTTTGGACTCGGGCCAAGGTTTATTAGTTGGGGCACTTTTTCACTGTACACGAGACACGAGGCGTACAGTAGTGTGTTCTCGTTCTCGTAATTAGCTGATCCGTTTGTGTGTAGGTTTATCTATTGCCATTCGCCACTCTACCCACCATTGTCATGAAATTTGGGGTTGGAAAGAAGCCAGAGTTTGACCCTCCTTTTTTTGCATGTGATGAGGGGGCTATGTTGATTGGTTTTTTTAGATTCTCCACCCATGCGAAGGGTTCTGGGGAACACCGCCTTTCATAGTGCCCTCATTGTATGACATGGACATCATGGATCTTCTCTGGTTCTAGTTTGGTGTTTGTAAAGGGGATGGCTGGCAAAAAGAGCGCTCGGCTGATTACTGTGACACATCACGCAAGCGCCCCGACGTTCCGAATAGTTCGCACGCGCGCTTGGCCGGCGGTTACTTACACGTGGGGTTCTTCCTTCCACGTCCCTTGGAAACAAATTACAGTACGGGGGTGGGTAAAGGTTGGTTGTTCTCAGGGCTCATCACTGAGGGGGGAGTTGACAAGCTTCTGTCCCTTTACGGCTAGTGAGATTGCCCCGCTCACCACGGGCCCCACCAGGCGCTCAATGTCGCACCGCGGTAGCTTCTAGATTGGGTTTCCAAATTCCAAGTTCCGCTATCAGAAGAAGAAAGGTGCGAGGTTATTATTACACGCGGCTTGAATACTGTGAACAAGGGATTTGCTATGACAAAAAGGAAAAGGCCCTTGGCTTGTGATCTATCTTCTCTTTATAGAGAATAATGGCTCGACGAGCGTGTGTGCGTTGGAGGACAATAATCAACACATGCTCACCCTCACCCCAATTGGTGCCGTAACTCTCTCAGCCCAATCATTGTCTGAGGTGCGCGTGTCTGTTGCGTTTACTGTACAGTACGCTCTATTCAGTTGCTCATGCCTAGTCATAGACTCATAGCTCGGTATTTGTTTGAGCTTGCGCTCGGTGATAAAAAGCAAGCAGGGGGCACAGCTTACAGGCAATATTTGGAAGGACGCATGGGCCGCATATCTCAAAATAGGAGTTGAGAATCGGTAGGGTGGGATATGAGGGCCCGGGCTCTACTGGAAGATGAGTACGTTGTGTCAGCGGCACTGGCACTGGCACCGCGCACCTGAATTGAAAGCGTATCCGCCAAAGTCCCGTGTTTCGCCTCGCCAGAGGCGAAATCCGCCACTTGGCACTGTACAACTTACCGTTACTTCTTTGCATTTGACGTTCGAGAAAATCAAAGCCGATATCCGTACAGTAACTTTGCTTTGATCCAGTCCTCCTCGACCGCGCGTGCCCCGCCCTCGTCAAGTCGTGAATCCCTCCGAGACGAGACGAGACGAGACGAGACGACGACCGCACTTGCACTTGCATTTGTTTAATCGTAAAGACCTTTACAGGGAAGACTCGGATTCGAACCCCGGCCTTGCCAGGGCACCTTCCAAGGTCCGGCCAGATGCACCGCCAGTGCTCTAGCAAGTGCTTCAGCAACTGGAAATTTCTCAATCGGTTTGCTTGTACTGAACTCGATTCTACTTCTAATAGTAATCCACAAACTCCGCGCCGCGAGCCAGAGCAATTATTGGGGGCCTTTGATGCGAATCTCGATAGTTACAACTACATGTGTTGCCGCTGAAGCGCTGACGTGTGACGATCGTTGGGACCATCCCCGAGTCTGCGACGCCTATCTGCACGAAAACAACCTAAAGTTTGTCGTCCATTTATTACCACCGTTTCATAAGCCCGTCGCGGAATTTCTCGCCGTAATGCACCATCGGGGGGCAGGCAAATGATGACGCGAGGCATAAACTCCACGGGTCTTGTGGATGACATCATTGAAAAAAGCCATATCCAGACGCGGCCTGTTGGCTATATTGACTACTCAAACATGGGCAAAACCAGACTGTCTTGTGATTTACACTCGAGATCGTACAGCATAGTGAGTACCTACCCGGAATTGAGGCTTTGCGTGGCTTTATTTTGAGTACGGTGAGAAATAAAAATGTCAGACAAATCCAGTCCTCGATTCACCTCTGCAGCAAAAATCGTAACATGATCTACCTGGTAGGCTTGGTAGCAGTGAGAGATATCCTAGGACCACTGCAAACGTAATAGCGAGCCCCCATTGATATCAGTACAGTATAACATACACCCCTCGCTCAATGGCTCACCACCGGAAGTTGCGATCTACCCGTTCTACTCATTGTCTCCTGAAGCCGGACCAACTTACACTTCCCTAGCTGCAACTCGAGTTGCATAGGACTACGATCCCTTTGCGCCGTGTTGTAATAATAATTGCACAATGTGGTTCCACCCGCGCCGCGACGCTACCTGAAGTGGTGTCGTGCCTTCATGGTCTTGCGAGTTCACGTCTACCCAGAATTCCAGTAGCGCCTGTGCGACCTTCAGGTCCCCTCGCTCGGCGGCCACGTGTAAAGGAGTTTGGCCAAAAGCCCGATCATTTGGGTTGGCCCCATGCTTCAGCAGTAGCTGCACGAGACCCGGGCAGCCTCTGTGGAGTGCATCATAAAGTGGACCCCAACGACCGTTGGGTCGAATATTCGGGTCTGCACCGTGCAGAAGAAGCACCTCTGCAAGTTCCATATTTCCGTCGTGCCGCGATAAAACCGATAGTGGGGTATCGCCATTGACAGTCTTGGAATTCACGTCTGCGTCATGCTCGAGCAATAGTCGAGTTATCTCAGGCGATGATACATAGTGCAGTGGAGTCCAACCACCTGTGCCACGAGTGTGGACATCTGCATGGTGTTTGAGTAGAACCTGCACCATCTTGAACTGCCCAAATTTGGATGCAAGACGCAACGGGTTATCCTCGTAACGGGGGGCGTTTACATCCTGTGAGCATGCAGTGATGAGCCATTCCGCCACTCGATGGAATCCGTGTCGCGCGGCATAGTGTAACGGAACAAACTTGGGACGAGAAGGAGATTCTGAGGGCATGGATCGACGCGAGATCGTATCATATATCCAAACCCAGGTTTTAAAGTGATAATTCTTGGGGTTGAAGAGGCGCTTTATCAAGTCTTCTGTATGCGATAAAACGTTCCCGAACTCCGCATGTTCGACCCAATACCGACCAGCATACTGAGCAAGTGGGAACTCCGCGATGCTGTTTCTGGTCACGTGTTCGTCGAGCTGTATAAGAATGACAAGACACGCTTGGGTGACGAGGAGGTGGGCCGGTTCAAGAGGGATGTAGTAGCGTGACACACGTCCCTTGGCAATCCGATTCGATGTCAAGTATTCCTTGACCGAGAAGTGTGAAATTGTATCACTGGCAAGCCTTTCACATTGACGACGGCAATCAAACTCGAACAGGTACATAGTACCATGTCTCTTGGGTTTTCTGGCCGCCAGTTCTCTTCAAAAGTGAGACTTCCTCCTTCCTCGGATTTGAACGCGAGAAATCCAGCGAGCTCTTCAACACGAAGCGGACGGCGAGCAACCACAATACATTGGAAGAGCCGATGCGCATATTCCCAATTTTCATCGTCGATATCCAGTAATGTCCGCTCATAAGTTTCATCCAATGTCTCGGGTAGTTCTTCTAGAGCCCGCAGAATACGAGGTGAAAGACAGCGGCGCAACCTGTTCAATTGGCAGAACGCCCACCGGAACCTGTACGAGGATGTTAATGAGATCGAAAGGCACCCACAAGACCAACTCGGACACTCACATGCCATTAACTCTTCCTGAGAGCTTCTTGATGACAAGTTCCTTATCCTCCTTCCTCCATTTCCGCGTCTTCGGGTCCGAGTTTATGAACCACTTGATGTAATTGATGATATCATTCTTTTGTCCACGCTGGCTGTGAAGGGAAACCCTATGAGACGACAAGGGCTGGAGAACAGCTTCAATATCTGCCTCCGGTCTGCTGGTGACGCAAATGGAGAGGTGCGAATTTTGCAACCCAGATAGCCATTCCACGAGTTCTAGGACATTTTCCCTCGGTGATGGAGTACCAGCGCTGTTAGGGCATTCGTCGATTGCATCGAGAATGATGAATATTGGTCCTTGATACTCGAGCGTCAGCATGCTCTTTAAGCATTCTCTGAGCATATCTTCACTGGGTTCTTTCGAGCCAAAGTCATGTTCCGAGTACAGGCGTTCGAGGACTCCGCAACAAGCATCGGACTGGGCGGATAGCTGAGCGAGTAGAGAAGATAGTGTGCCACGAACATCTTGCTTTGAGGAATCCCGAAAGTCGAAGTAGAAAAATGCAACGGAAGCCAATCCCGCTTTCCTCATTCGCATGAATTCTTCAATAATCGTCGAGCTAGTCGAAAATGTCAGTCATCAGAAATCTGCAGCGAAAGGGGAGTAATGGAATGGTGCGTACGAAAGAATACTCTTTCCCGACC
The DNA here is from genome assembly GCA_022496225.1 of Russula aff. rugulosa BPL654. Taxonomy (NCBI): domain Eukaryota; kingdom Fungi; phylum Basidiomycota; class Agaricomycetes; order Russulales; family Russulaceae; genus Russula; species Russula aff. rugulosa BPL654. The sequence goes on along the minus strand of WTXE01000071.1, from coordinate 110,148 downwards.
CCGCTGTAGAACAGAGCCCTCATTGGAAATGCAAAAATGCAACGGGAAGGAATCACGCACGTTTACCATAAATCCAAAGCAACGAGCCCGTCGTCCGTTTCCATTCAGAGAACGTGTTTCCCTGAACAAACCATTCCGCGCTTCCTTCATGGTGGGCCTTTCGTGCGATATTGTGGTTCTTCGACGGGTCAGGAGGAGACAGCCATCGGCGAAACGTTTCTTGTAACTGGTCACCTACGACATAGTATTAGCTTTCGTCAGGACGGTACTAGCGCCACAGCATTTGAACGTACGTCTCGATTTGTTTATGTCTCCCAAAAGCTGCTGGATGTCCACTGGCACTACAGTTAATCGTAACAAGGCATCGTATGAGTAAAACATACCGAGAGTTAGATGGACACCATCCATTAATACGCTTCCCCCTAGATAGAAATGCGACGATTAATACAGCATGGAGGACAAGCAAGCAAGCCATGCGCACCATCCATAACGACCTTGATATTCTTCACAAGACCATAGACCAGTTGCAGTGTCTGTGTCGCAGTCGCTTGAACCTCCTCTCGCGTCAGCCGGTCCAATCTCTGCAGCACCGCTTCCACATCATTCTCTCCGAGCAGTTTCTTCCCGAGTTTCTCTGCATTACAATGTGTTACTGAGCATCAAGTCAAAAGAGGACGAGGCTCACTCAGTCGTCCTTGTTTGGCCTGTTGTATTGCAAGGGAGATGGTAGAGAGCAGTTCGATTAAGATCTTTAAGATGATCTCAGTCATCGCCGTAGTAGATGGGATCCTCGTATAGATGTCGAGGCGCCTCAGGAAGGATTCGAAAGACTCGAAAAGCTCGAGGATGGCATCGTAGCTCTTGCCAACATCTTTGATCGCCTGGTGGAATAAATAGATGTCACAGGGGCCACTTGAGAGAAGCCAATTAGGACACATACTCCGAGAAGTATACCGATTCCAGCGAAAATTGCGTTTGCTGGTGAGAAGGGCTAAGGGAAAAAAGTATTCACGTGGTGTATTCTAGTGGATTGAATAGACACATACGATAGTACCAATACCCCCGCCGAGCACACCACTGGTTGAAAGGGTATGCAAGACATCAACAGTCCGCTTGAGCCATATCATAAGCTTGCCGTCGTCTCCTCGAAAGTTACGGAACGCCTGCGCTTGCTCTTGTAGGACGTCAATCACGGAGTCGGCAGTTTGGCAGTTGACAAGCTTGTCGATGACTTGATGTTGAACCAAGTTGGTGCCTGTTCGGTTCCCGAATTCGTTCAAGGCAGCTTCAAAGAGTGTTTTCAGCTCTGGAGAGGGATTGACAGACATGGTGATGAAGGAATGGAGCGGGGCTGTAACAGTACAGGTTGAAATACAGATAGCGCCCAAATATGGGGTTTGAAATCGAGTGACGGGCGATAGCCTATAGGCGCGCAAGTTGCCAAGTTGGAGCACTCTTTGGATGACAGAAACGTGTATTACTTCTTCGGCCGTTGTTGTCTATCGCTTAGGAAATTGGGGAAGAGTATCATTTTGAAGTTTGAACTAAGAGCGCAGTCCTACAAACGGATCGGACGTATCATGGCACAAAGATAGAATGCGTATATTTAGAAGAAGGCCCAATGGCCAAAGCGCAAAACGCATCGTGCGGCCGAGATACGGGAGGGCGTGATAATTTGTAAGTCACCTCACGTTCTCATTTCGGGCCACTCATTTCGCAATCACAACTAAAACACATCCGAACGAAAACAACCTAAGGTTTGTCCATTTATCACCGCCGTGCATAAGCCCGGAGCGGAATTTTTCGCCTTCATGCACCGTCGGGTGGCAGGCAAATGAATTCGCGCGGCTTTTTGTGTATGGCCCAAACAATAACTTCTGGCATATCCGGTCCTCAACTTCACCTTCATAGCAAAAAGTCGTGACGTGATCTACCTGGCAGCGGTGAGAGATATCCTAGGACAATCATGATTGCAAGCGTGACAGCGTCTCATCGATAATCGATATCGGTACAGTACAGTATAGACATACACCCCTCGCTCAACGATTTACCACCGCAAGTTGCGATCTACTCATCGTCTCTGAAGTCAGACTAACTCCCCGTTCCCCTGGCCACATCTCTACGACTTGCGATGGGATATCCCCTTAAGATACTGAACCTCCAATCCTCGTAAAATGCCAATGCGTGGATGGAACGAGCAACTCGGTTTGCATAAAGTTACGTTCCTTCTGCGCCGTGTTGTAATAATAATTGCACAATGTGCTCGTACTGCGACGCTTCCTGAAGTGGTGTCTTGCCTTCATTGTCTCGCGAGTTCACGTCTGCCCCGAGTTCTAGTAGCGCCTGTACGGCCTTCAGGTTCCCTAGCCAGGCGGCCACGTGTAAAGCAGCTCGGCCAAATCACTCCGAGCATTTGGGTCGGCGCCATGCTTCAGCAGTAGCTTTACGAGACCCGGGTGACCTTGCCGGAGTGCCTCAAGGAGTGAACTATGACCATAACTGGGTAGAATATTCGGGTCTGCGCCGTGCTCAAGAAGCACTTGTGCCAATTCCAGATTTCTGTCGTGCTCTGATGCATACCGCAGCGGGGTGTAGCCAGCGAAACTCTTGGAATTCACGTCTGCGCCATGCTCGAGCAATAGTCGAGTTATCTCAAGATTGGGATTCTGCGACAATAATGCATGGTGCAGCGGAGTCCAATTAGTCACATCACAAGCGTGGACATCTGCATGGTGCTTGAGTAGAACCTGCGCCGTCTTGAACTGCCCATATTTGCATGCAATGTGCAGCGGGGTACCAGTGTTGTAAAAACGAAAATGAGGGGCGTTTACATCCTGCGAGCGTGCAGTGATGAGCCATTCTGCCACTCGATGGAATCCGTGTCGTGCGGCATAGTGTAATGGATCCAACTCGGGATGAGGAGGGCATGCTGAGGGCATAGATTCATTCGAGATCGTATCATATACCCAAACCCAGTTTTTAAAATGATAATTCTTAGGGTTGAAGAGGCGCTTCATTAAATCTTCTGTATCCGATGAAACGCCCCCGAACTCGGCATGCTCGGCCCAGTACCGACCAACATAGTGAGCAAGTGGGAGCTCCTTGACCCTGTTTTCGGTCATATGCTCATCGAGTTGGATAAGAAAGGCAAGAGACGCTTGGGTGACGAAGAGATGGGCCGATTCGAGAGGGATGTAGTAGCGTGACACACGTCCCTTGGCAATCCGATTCGATGTCAAGTACTCCTTGACCGAGAAGTGTGAAAATTGTATCACTGCCGAGCCTTCCACATTGACGACGGCAATTAAGCTCGAACAGGTACATAGTACCATATCTTTTGGGTTTTCTGGCCGCCAGTTCTCTTCGAACGTGAGACTTCCTCCTTCCTCGGATTTGAACGCGAGAAATCCGGCGAGCTCTTCAACACGAAGCGGACGGCGGGCAACCACGATACATTGGAAGAGCCGATGCGCATATTCCCAATTTTCATCGTCGATGTCCAGCAATGTCCGCTCATACGTTTCGTCCAATGACTCGGGTAGTTCTTCTAGAGCCCGCCGAATACGAGGTGAAAGACAGCGGCGCAACCTGTCCAGTTGGCAGAACGCCCACCGGAACCTGTATGACGATGTTAATGAGATCGAAGGGCACCCACATAGACCAACTCGAACACTCACATGCCATCAGCTCTTTCTGAGAGCTTCCCGATGACAAGTTCTTTATCCTCCTTCCTCCATTTCCGCATCTTCGGGTCCGAGTTTATGAACCACTTGATGTAATTGATGATATCTTCCTTTTGTCTGCTCTCGCTGTGAAGGGAAACCCTATGAGACGACAAGGGCTGGAGAACAGTTTCAATATTTGCCTCCGGTCTGCTGGTGACGCAAATGGAGAGGTGCGAATTGTGCAATTCAGATAGCCATTCCACGAGCTCTAGGACATTTTCCCTCGGTGATGGAGTACCAGCACTGTTAGGGCATTCGTCGATTGCATCGAGAATGATGAATATCGGTCCTTGATCCTGGAGCGTCAGCATGCTCTTTAAGCATTCTCTGAGCATATCTTCACTGGGTTCTTTCGAGCCAGAGTCATGTTCCGAGTACAAGCATTCGAGGACTCCGCAACAAGCATCGGACTGGGCGGATAGCTGAGCGAGTAGAGAAGATAGTGCGCCACGAACATCTTGCTTTGAGGAATCCCGAAAGTCGAAGTAGAAAAATGCAACGGAAGCCAATCCCGCTTTCCTCATTCGCATGAATTCTTCGATGATCGTCGAGCTAGTCGAAAATGAAAATGTCAGTCATCAGAAAGTATGCGGCGAAAGGGGAGTAATGGAATGGTGCGTACGAAAGAATACTCTTTCCAGACCCCGCTGTAGAAAAGGGCCCCCATTAGAAATGCAAAAATTCAACGGAAAAGAAACACGCACGTTTACCATGAATCCAAAGCAACGAGCCCGTCGTCCGTTTCCATTCAGAGAACGTGTCCCCATGGACAAACCATTCTGCGCTTCCCTCATGGTGGGCCTTTCGTGCGATATTATGGTTCTTCGATGGATCAGGAGGAGACAACCATCGGCGAAACGTTTCTTGTAACCGGTCACCTACGACATAGTATTAGCTAACGTCAACAGTACTAGCGCCACAGCATTTGATCGCACGTCTCGATTTGTTTATGTCGCCCAAAAGCTGCTGGATGCCCACTGGTACTACAGTTAATCGTGACGAAGCATCCTCTGAGTAAAACGTACCGAGGGTTCGATGGACACCATCCATTAATACGCTTCCCCCTAGATGGAAATGCGACGATTGATACAGCACGGCAAATAGCAAGCAAGATATGCGCACCATCCATAACGACTTGATATTCTTCACAAGACCATACACGAGTTCCAGCGTCTGTGTGCAGTCGTTTGAATCTCCTCTCGCGTCAGCCGGTCCAATCTCTGCAGCGCCGCTTCCACATCATTCTCGCCGAGCAGTTTCTTCCCGAGTTTCTCTGCATTGCGATGTGTTACTAAGCATCAGATCGAGGAAGAGGACGACGCTCACTCAGTCGTCCTTGTTTGGCCTGTTGTATTGCAAGGGAGATGGTAGAGAGCAGTTCGATTAAGATCTTTACGATGATCCGTTTTATCGCCGTGGTGGATGGAATGTTTGTATAGATGTCGAGGCGCCTCAGGAAAGATTCGAAAGATTCGAAAAGCTCGAGGATGGCATCGTAGCTCTTGCCAACATCTTTGATCGCCTGGTGGAAAAAATAGATGTTACAAGGACTCGCTTGAGTGGAGAGCCAATTAGGACACATACTCCGAGAAGTATACCGATTCCAGCGAAAATTGCGTTTGCCGGTGGGAAAGGCTAAAGAAAAAAAGGTATTCATGTGGTGGATTGTGGTGGATTGTGGTGGATTGAATAGACACATACGATACCAATACCAATACCCCCGCCGAGCACACCACTGGTTGAAAGGGTATGCAAGACATCAACAGTCCGCTTGAGCCATATCATAAGCTTGCCATCGCCTCCTCTAAAGGTACGGAACGCTTGCGCTTGTTCTTGAAGGACATCAATCACGGAGTCGGGCGATTCGCAATCTCTAAGCCGGTTGATGATTTGATGTTGGTCAAGTTGGTCCCTGTTCGGTTCTCGAATTCATTAAATGCATCCTCAAGGAGTGATTTCAGCTCTGGAGAGGGATCGATAGACATGGTGTTGTGAGGATAGAGGGGGAATAGCCGCCCAGACATGAGGCCTGCGCGAGAGACTGATGGATGATGGATGATAGCGTCGTCTCAACGTTCACGGGGTGCTCAACTCGTCAATCTCTCGTTGTACGGCGTTCGACTTGATCGAGCTTGATCGGCCGATGCGGTACCCCTGGACAAGTCATCGTGCTTACCGTGCTTACTGTACTGTAGGCAACAGTTATCATTTTCAGCTTTGATTATTAGCATCTGTCGCGAGGGCACCACAACATGTTGCGGGAAACTGTGGCACTTCACCTGCCTTTGCCTCAAGTCCAACATGCGATGGTGGTGCTAACAAGAAGGCGGCATTCATGAACATGTACGCTGATTGTTCCTTTTGTCCGACCATTGAATCTATTGAAGCCCGGATTCAAGGCCCCAAGATATCTCCAATTCTTATATAGGAGATCGAGTGGAAAGTAGAGGGCCTGGAAACCCGCGAGACGTACCCAGATGGACCTATGGCCAACTTGAACACTGGCATGTACACATGGCGAAGGAGCCACGGTATACAGTACGTTACGAGTGGTGTCTCGATTTCTACTCATGCAGTACCCCATTCCGTGCATATTCAACTCCATCATACCGCAACCTCAGAACGACCGGACCATGAACATCCAGCATGCCGCGAGGGAGCCTCGAAGTTCCTTCGCAATTGGATCAACGCGCCACAGCTATGCGTCCTAATACAACTCATAGGTCCCATATCATGAATTGAGTAAGGGTTGCCACCAAATCTTGATCAATGCAGGCAGGTTGTCTTTGAGTCTTTGACCGGGGAGACGGTCATCCGGTTATGGGTCATTGAGCTTTGAAGTTTGAAAGGGTCGCTGAGGCCTCAAAGCTTGGGGCGAAAAGATCATACACTGGGACATTGTGGCTTGGGTTCAGGTGGGACGGTGGCTACTCCGAGTCACTGGCATGTATATCACAGTAGGGGTTCAACTGGAATACTCTTTTGTTTCGATTTTGAGTGCGAGAGAAATCGTTGACGGGGCCTCGGAGGACACGGAACGGCATTCCGGTTGGGCCACGTGGGTCGGGGCCGCATCACAGTTCAACGTTCAACGTTCAACTACCCCTACCGCCTCATACTTCTTCAATCATTATATTCCGAACCTCGTGAGACTCATTGTCGTTGATGGGAGGACGACCCAAATCGCGTCCCTGTCCGATGTAATCATCAGATTGCCCCGTTCGTCAAAATACACGTCCGAGTCATCGGTGGATAAGCCGCCCTCGTACGCCTTGGCCGACTCAAATACAATGCAGCGCAGCTCACTTCGAACCATGGAGTAGACAGCTTTCCAGCGAAGATCTTCATTAGAGGCGTCTTTCACTGCAATATCATCCCTACAGGTTCTAAGTATGCAAACTCGGGATTTTCATCGCCCGTATTCTACTTCTCGTCCTTTTTCTCTATCGCTCTCTTGACATTCCTCAGCCCTTTCATCTCACTTCCAATATCACTCAACGTCACTGTTCATCAATGTGTGGCTTATTCTATGCCACTGAAAAGCCCCGGTGTAAACGCATACCATCTAAGCAAGCACGTCGTATTGCCACAGACTTGATTGAGTATGTCAGTCTCATGATATCCTGCGTTTAGGTGACACTGCTTTGACTTTCCAGCTAGGATATACTGGGCATGTCCGGTCGATCGGTATATCCGACTTTGGACTCTTGCTGTGTTATCCTGTCAATACAGCAGTCTGTGCCAGAGCCAAATGGCCCTAGCAACGCTACATCAATATGGTAGAAGCGCCTCCAAGTTGTTCATAACCTGCTTTCCCAGTTGGGCAAGTGGTAGATGCTGTACAAGTCGGTGAATGTGGCACATTTTACTCCATAGGACATCCTGTCATTTGAGATAAGTGCATGATATCATACGGACTTCCATCATCCGGTGGTTGGAATGACCCGTCTGCAGAAGTGATTTCACTTAATCGGGCTGGCAAAGGATCTGGATCCAGTGCAAGTTCTGTCTGTACAACGCATACAATTCAGGTAACATATACAATGGCAGCCTATCCGATTGATGTACGGCAGAGGTTGTTGGAGGTGTGCCTAGTGCCAAGTTTTGCGGATAATGATTAGGGCTCCGGAAGTAATCACTCCGGGGAGTACTGTACGGTGAAACAAAAGGAATACCAAAAAGTGACTAGGTAGGAAACGGTTAGGTTGGGAAGCCGGCCCGAGCGTGGAAAAAGAGTGGTGAGAGAAAGGAAGGATCAAGTGACAAGTGCCTTTGTTTCGTTTCTAGCGTTTCTTTCCCATTGAATCACTTAAACTCCGTCCCTGATCGAGCATGACATGCCTGCCTCATCCTCATACTGTATCTCCTACCAAGAATGCAGCTACTGTACGAAATGAGCAATTTATGTGGATTGGCCAAGGCCAAATAATTGTATTCTGAATCATTACAACTGACTTCTTCGGGCCACAACTGTCTGCCTAGCATGTTCGAGAGAAGTGTGGCAATAAGCGACGGTAAGCGTTTCCGACCAGATTAGAACAATCTGCCTCGTGGCCTGCCTGCCTGCAGGGTCCTGACATGGGAGACCGGAGGATGATTCTCCGGTCGACGATTATGACGGTACTGCCCCCTTACAGTCTCTCAGAGAGAAGCCAGAACTCGAACTTGATTAATTCCGTCGACTGCCGTCGTACAATAGTATCGAAATGTCGGACCAGCCATGTTCATGCGAGGGAAGATACGACACGAGATACGAGATTGAAGAATTTACAGTACAGGTGCGTGGTGATGGGATCGATGAATACCCAAATCACAGATTACCTCTTCTTGCATACACCGCCACCGTCAATGGCTCAGCGTCCGCTCCGTACCGCCTTGATGTCTAGAACGTGGTTGATCGACTCACCTGTGGATCACAGGGATGAGAACCTCGGGCAGGTTCGGGTATTACCAAGGAACGTGCTGGCACAGGTCTTGAATCTTGACCACTCCAAGACTTGGCAACGAGCTTTCGAGGTGATAGTCAAACAAGAGTATCAGAATGGGCCTGTATGGATCAGACTCGAGTCATCCAGTTATCCGAATGGGCACTTACAGACTGAAGATAGTCAGTTCGCCTCCACCTAGATACAGCATTTGTGAGGCTCGTCTCCACGTTGATCCGCCCGATACACTGCACACTACAGCAGCTGGGTTGGATTGTATGTATGGCCTGAAATCAAATATACTATTTTTTTAATATGAGGGAGAAGAAACATTAACAGATGGGCAGAAGATGGGCAGAAAGCGGGACACAGTTACGCCGGTCCGGACGAGCCGGAAACGTGGCCCCGAGATTGTCGATGTTTTGCGACGACGTCGGACCACGAGCGTCGGACGCTGCTTGCTTGGCTCTAACTCTAATCTCTTTGACCACAATTACGAGAACTACTCGGTCCCGGCGTAATCTTAACGGCGTAATCTCAACCCCGCGTCCCCCTCCTTCCTTTGCATAGTTTTTGGCCAGAAAATGTTCCCGGTTCGTTCTTTTACCCATCTTTTACCCATCCCGGGGTCTGGCCCGTACTGCCTGTCCAGGTTTGTCCGCACAAGGTCCAGTCCAGATCGTTCCGCTCTGGCGTCTCGGCTTCCGGGTATTCTCTATGCCCTCCCGTCCCGTGCTGTCTCGTGCCACACGAGGCAATTCCAGTGTACGTACCCCTGCGCTTTACTTCCCATCTTGGTAGGTGCAACACAGGTGAAATTGACGCCTCAACGGACAGGCTATCCAAATCAATGATACGCGCTCGTGGCCCTCTCCCCGCCTCATGTTCGAACGATGGGCAAAGTGCTGTGCTTTTCCGTGTAGCTCCCGAAAATCGCTTACATCTTGGAGGATCATGATAGTCCTCATATCTGTTTGTTGGAAACTTAGTGTGCAGACGCCACCTCCGGTCGTTATGGATCTCGCATACAACTGGCTGTGCAAGGTACACAATATCATCGAGACAGACCTACAGAGTCCTATGCTTGTATCGCAGGCTGTTCTCATCACACCTTTAGAACTCAGCGGGAGTATATCTACGCCCAACTACCTCGTTCTCTCTCATCAGAACGTGGTCTATCCTGTACGCTTTAAATCGTAGATCTCCCTGGAACCCCTTCTTATATTTAACAGGCTCTTCACGCTGCTTTTTCTCTTCCACATAATCTGACTCTATATTCGCCATGGTACGTGGATCCTTCTCTTGATTGTAATCTCTCTCATTGTGAACCTGGCATTTACAGACAGCTTCACGTCCTCTCTCGATCGGAATTGTCGGAGGTGGTGTTGCAGGTCTTTATGCAGCCCTCCTTCTCCAACGCGCAGGCCATCTCGTCCATGTCTTCGAGGGCACAGATCGCTTGGGAGGACGCGTTCACACACATTACTTCAACGACGAGGAGAACCAATACTTCGAGGCAGGCGCTATGCGGATACCCAATTCACCACACCACAGCATTGTCTTCGACCTCGTCAAATACCTACAGCGCTCCAAGCTTCCCTCTGATATGCAGGTCGACCTCATCCCATACAATCTCACTTCCCCTGGCAACTTCGTTTACATCAATCGCTCCACACCCAAGTATTTCGATGCGTCTTCGACAACTCCAAGGTCGATTAATTGGCAACTCTCGGAGGCTACCAAGGCCAAGTTCCAGGACCGTACAGCAGAGGAGCTTATGCTCGAGGCCGTCGGCCCTCTCCTCCAAAAGCTAGATGCCAACTTCGATGATGGGTTCAATGAGATCTGCCGAGATTTCGACCACTATTCCTTCCGCTTTTATCTCACTTCTGTCCTCCATTGGCCAACCGAGGTCGTTGACTTCCTCGAGACGGTTACCTCGCAGACAAATCAGTTCGCTCTCAGTGTTACAGAAATCATGATGGAATATATCGACTTCAGCACCAAAGAGTGGACGACTATTGCCCACGGGATGAGCCGCCTTCCCCTCGCCATGGCTCACCTTATTGGACACAAAAATATCACGATCAACGCACGAGTTACGGGGGTTCGGAACAAAAACGACGGGAGGGTCTCTCTCTCGATATCTGGATACAATGCCACCGTTGACGTCACCTTCGATAAAGTCATCATGGCCATACCACCACCGGCCCTGAGGATGATTACTAATCGGCCTATGTGGTCTGAAAAAAAGGAACTCGCAATTCGTTCCATGCACTTCGAGTCGCTCTACAAGATGGGCTTGCGTTTCAAGACTCGCTTTTGGGAGCGTGTTGGCCCGGTGTCCTGTCGAGGGGGGCAATCTACCACAGATCTCCCGATTCGCTGGATCGTTTATCCCTCGAACGGCATCGGCGATGACGGACCAGGCGTGCTGCTTGTTTACTCATGGATGACGGATGCGGACGCTTGGGTGCCACTAACAGAAGAGCAGCGACGTGATCTTGCGCTAGCAAACCTTGCGGAAGTTTACAACGGCCAGATAGACTCAAAGGACGGGACCGTGATCAACGTCTACGACCTCATCATGGCGACTTCGGATGCGGTCTGGTCGGCGCGAAATTGTACGGGCGACGCCAAGTTTTTGCCAGGCCAATTTTTGTCACGCTTCGAGGCCGCTCGCCAACCCGAAGGGAACATATATTTCGCAGGGGAGCACCTATCACGTCACCATACCTGGATCGCAGGCGCGTTGGAGTCCGCATGGGAGACGATTTCCAATATTATCGGTCCCATACCGAAGCTTGGTCCATCCGACGCCCGCTCATTGGTTAAAGCGGAGGTGGAGGATGATGTTCTCAAGCTCAAGCTCAAGCTCAAGCACCACGTGGGAAGTGGATCGGAGGTGGCGAATTGGGAAGGCACGGTCTCCACCGGTGGTCTTATCGGGGAACGGGAGAAGGTCGATTTTATCCTCCGACTTCGGAAACAACTCTTTGGTTTCGACCTTGTTGACCTTGACAATAACGACCGATCCGGACGATCTGGTGTCGAAATCGCACGTATTCCAGGCCACAAGGCGCGAAGGTGAGGCGGATATAGTCGGGGTGATCGGGCAGCGGCCAGGTGCCAGTGCGTAGTAGCGGATACGAGATGGATACCCTGAGGGTTTCCCAGTAGAATGATTGTGATTCTTTTTTTTCTCTCCTTTTTCCCACTCACATAGCACATACACGTAGCAAAGAACGGTTTTACTTTTCAGCAGTCATAGATTTAGAGGCGAAGGACGATACTTATCATACATTACTCAGATAAAACATTTGTTTAATACTTTCTTGCTTCGAGTAATGCGACAATAAACGTATCATTACTCAAACCAACCGAACGCCTTTGAACGAGCGTCAGCACCTCTCGGTCAAGCATGAACAAATGTATAGTATCGGGTCGTCAGCGCAAAATTCTCTTATATTCTCGGGCGTCGTCTCAAGGTAACGTTGCGTGCCAGTCTATGTGATATAATAACGTACACTTTGATATAGTACAAAAAGATTGGCTTGGCTTGGTTCACAAGAGCACTTGATGCGACAGGCAATCGTGCTACATGGGGACATGCATGCCTTGTGCAAAAAGGCATACATGCAACTGGCAACTTCTATACTGTAACTACGGCATAAACTATTGGGCCGGCGGCGGGGACGATGGGAGATGCTGTAACAACGGCTGCAGTTGATACTACAGTATAGTATAATCTACACTTAAGGAGGTAAATTTTGTCTGTCCGTCCCCGTCGTTCACCGCACAGCGGGCGGGCGGGTGGCGTTACACTGGACTGTATGCGGATCATGCCAGGTTCATAGTCATACACATACAGTAGTCTAATCTGGTAGCAAGACACTTGCTAGACTCAGCCAATGGCAAAATTGAACGACATGGTTTACAACTTGAAATAGCCGACCACTGGCAGGCCAAGCGCTAGAAGTATACAGTACAGTGTCAAGGTGGTTCCACGCAAAACGAGGCGAAACCGGCCAGGGACTGTATCCTGAATACTGTATGCAGTACAGTAGAGAGGTAACCACGTTTGTATACTGACATAGTACAGCCAGTTGTGACCGGGCGTTGCTAAGATGCCAGCGGCAAGCGACCCCGGCCTCGGACGCACAGTCTGGGTGAAATCGCCCCATGGGGGGGCGATGGCTGTGCTGTATGTATGTAAGTTATGATTTTAGGGTCGCCGTATGTCATACAGTAACTTACCACGTGTAAGTGTAACTGTACACATGCCATCATCATTGCATTCGTCAATGTTCTGTTCCTGAAAGTGAGTCACGCTGCTCGCGCCCGCCGTCCGCCGACTGCCGCCGCCTCCGCCGCCGCCACCAACGTCCACTGTCATGGTCATGCATGTCATGGGGTCACGAGTACACTAACTTAGCTAATTAGCACACTGACTGACACTGACACGCACACGCGCCACGGCACGGCACATCATATGCATCATATGTCAATAACGGACGCGGATGCTTTCCCTTCTCTGGCTGTCTTTTTGGCCACGCGCGCACGTTGTATTGACCTATTGACCTATTGCGCCAAATACGCCCAGGAGGGCCTTTCTGTGGGCAGGTGTTACCGGCTGAGCATACACCGGCATACAACCACCATGGTGAGTGAGGCCCGGTGGGTCACGGATACTGTACTCCCTTCTAATCGACGACTGAGTCGACCTACGCACTGTTCTGATGGGTGGCATGGAAATTGGTGTTCATCTTTCGTCAGGTGTCACCGTTTGTGCCAGCAAGTGAGTCAGGAACGGTGCCAGGGACGGACTCTCGGTAGTTTCCGTCCAAAAAAACTTCTACTGTGCATCCCATCAACGATCAATTTCTCCGCGCCCAATGTATGTATGAAAAAAAAGTTCAGGGCGGCAGTTACCGTACAGTTGGCAACCCCATCCTTCGAATCGCGTCTCCGACTCCGTCTTTCGATGGCGAAACATCACGCTTGTACCTCTCTCGTTTATTTCCCTCGATCACCACTGGAAAATCTATGTCCGTACCAAAGGGGCAAAGTCTTGAACGCGGCGATTCCATATTGGATTGTGGTCAAATACTTTATCGCGTCGCTTTGCATTGAGCGCGTGCTGAAACGCCGCCAACGCAGAATGACGCAAGAATTGAACAAGGCGGAGTTTTGGATTAGCCTAGTAGACTTTTGGACACAGTGTGTCTCACACACTCCTGCAGTGATGCACCCCCAGGAGCCATTCCCCCCGATACTGTACAGTAACTCAAAAATTTGACAGGACACCCGGAACGGTATTCTCAACTGGAACGATATGGGCTGGTGTACTTCCCCTTCCGTTTCATTTGGAGAAGCCGTCTTGTACGGGGCGTGGCGCTACAGAGATTCAGATTCGACGGAATGTTGCAAAGTGTTTGACGTGTTTGACAGTGTAATCGACCGAAGGTATGGATCTGTCTGTTGCCCCCCTTCATTCTGAACAAATGCGCAATGACAGATTAGATTTGGGTGCACGCGGCCATTTGCAATTTCTTCTGGGTTGTCTTACAGCATCATTGTATGTTTTCGCTCGTGGGCGGGTGATGACATGATGACAGCCAGCCATTTTGCGCATTCGTTTGTGGCAACCACTCCCGGTCTCTTCCACTTACGATAGTTACGATTTTCTAGAACAATTTGATGCCGAATACAGAGCACGTTCTCGAGCTATGAGCCGCATACGGTCTGTCCTCAGGGTGAATCATCAACAGGGCCACGTAAAGTTGCCGCGAGCATACCGCAAGTTACAGTATCTTCCGTCTTGCCTGCCGTACTTACGTTTTGTGTGGCGTGAGAGCTTCTAGGAAGGAACTTTTTACAGTTTCTTCAGTCGGAGTGGCTCATCTGTAGACAACAATTTCCTTGCGGACAAGGCGCTCGCTAGATTGATGGCCTGTTATGTTACGGTCCAGACCCGCTTCTCTGCGCGCCGCCATTACCAACACGACGGGGGAAGTTTCCGCTGGTAGTTGCCTTGTTGGGCGGGCGGTGACCATTTTCCCTCCGCACCTGCTCGGCCTTTGTCGTCTTTAAGAAATGTCGTATGACGTACGGACATCGGAGGAACCACATTTTGCCTGCTCGGCCTGCTCCGCGATGTTGTGGGCGGCTTTTTCAGACAAAGTCGCACCGTGCGTCGTCTGCACGTTGCTGGCTTGCACAGGCAAAGGAGTGTCAAGGCCTCGAAATATCTTGTTGGGAACGGGGACAGATAATTTGTACACACGGGATGATTCGAATCAGTGCGATATTACGTCTGATGCTCCCCTCCCCCGTCTTCCGACTCTGGGGTTGCTCTCGACTTGCACTGTGGCTGTTTCGATGTACCCCCGTGGTTCTGCCAACAAGGTCTCCTTCCCATCGGAGGGTGTTCGGGTGTTCGGCACCCTCCATTCCGATCTTTCCCATTCGCTAGGCAGCAATCTTCGCCTCGTGTCACAAATTTGCCTTCATAGGTAGGACGTGAAGACCTAATCACACGATGCTATTATTGTATCAATGCAAAGCGAGCTAAAAAAAGGTACCCGCCGCGGAGACCTCCTAAGAGTGTCTCCTAAGAGCCTTCTTCTTTTTCCATACAATACTTATGCCATAATTTCAGCATTCCCGGAATACTCCGACTTGAGGTGGCAAAGAGGGGGCGTGGGTGTTCTCAGAACATACATCGTCGGATAACCTAGTCTGATGTTGATGAGGCGCATCTTTACGATACATGCCGTAAATGGCAACTTGCAATCTGCCGTATGGCTGGGCCACTGTGATTACGGGCCGATTGTAAGTGAGGGTTGTTGATACTTGATACACGGTAGAGGTTATTGAAACAGGGGGAAAGAGCGCCCCATTGGACCGAATGCAGAGCACCCCAAGATACTAGCGTAAAAAAGGCGAGGCGAGATTCCGAGACGAGATCTTTGAAAAGTAACTTATACTGTAATCTCGTTTTTTGCAAATAACAAATCCGGTCCCTGATCTTGTGCTCTCTTGTAGACCGTAGACCGAATTCAGTTCGAGGCCGTTGAATGCCGATCACGGGGAGCACAACAGAAAGATGCAACGAACATGTTTCTTTTAGTCGCATTTTTCAATAGTTTAATTGGGGGGTCTGCGGACGGAAGAAGAAAGTGTCGTCTGACGGACGGCAAGTTCGGGGGAGAGCTTACATACGACATATATTAACTCTCGTCCCTCGCCGCCCACCAGTCTAAGATTTCCCTTTCCGCTCCTCTTTCATCTCCACCCCTTCGACTCATCCGTCATGGACTCAAACTACCATCTCCAGGCTGGCTACCACGGAGATCGCAATGGCCATCCGGATTATCGCCATTCGTACCCCGCATCATACTCTCCGGACGACCCTCAATACTGGTCCTATCCCTACCCTGCCCAATCCCCCCACGACGCGCGATACATCCCTTCCCAATGTGACGCTCAAGCAGACCCCACCCTTCCTTTCATCGGCGATGCGACCTCGCTACCACCAGTCGATTTCGCTCCCCCGACTCGCATAGGCCTTTTCGACATTAGTACCATGCATCCGCAGGTTAGCCCTGTAGAGGTAGAGCCCCCTTGGGGCCCGCGTAATGAAGGTCAGCACCCGTTTTGGTTCTGTTTTACTTGTTTCTCTGCTCACAAACTCGACTCCCTCGTTCTTAAAGCGGTACCATATGATGAACAGGTCGCGTTGGCACAAAGTGGCTTCGTTCCGGCTAATTCTTTTTATCCCATTCCCGTACACTCCCCACCTTGGGTTCATCCCTCTCCACCCTCAGACACCACCCCACCATCAAGCAATTCTCCGACTACCACTCTCGCCAACTATGCTGGCGCTCTCCCCTCTCCCTCTCCCACCACGGAATCTTTGGGGAACAATGCCGTCATAGACGCCCGCACTCAGGACATCTCTGAGGAGGCTTCATCTTCGACCGCTCAAAGCCCCCCCGTAACGACACGAAATCCACAGGGTACGGGCCGTCGGCCCGGTGCTTGTTCTCGTTGTAAGAAGCTCAAGGTATGAAACGTTTCGTATTTACGCAGGCGAGGCGCTGAGATTATGATATTGTTGAATTCGGCAGATGCGTTGTTCCTTTGGGCCAGACCCGCGAACTTGTATCAGATGTGCAGCCGGCTCACACCCCTGTGTCGTCGAGGGAAGGAAGGCGAGGACTCCGGGGTGAGTTGTTGAAATACCATTTTATTTCGGCCAGTTTGACTCAATTCACCTTGCCACCGACACGCAGTCAACGCGAGAATTTGTTGAGGCAGATTCGTGAGAAGAATGAAGCCATATCGATCTTACTCAACCAATTACGGAACACCTCCCTCACAACTCCCATGTCGATCAACGCTTCGCGCATTCCGTTGAATTTTGTAGAGCGTGAAAGACATGGAGAAATACTATCTTGGATGGAGAGGCGTCATGCTGTCAGCACTCAGGCCTCGGAAAAGGCGTGCGTTGCGTATGACACTTCCCAGCTCGAAGATGAGGACATGTACTCGTCATCGGAGGACGAAGATGAGAATGATGAAGAGGGCCAAGAGAGGTCTCTAGCGTGCACGCGCACTGCTCCAGGATTTTCAAGTTCAATAAATTACGCACGTCCAGAACAGTCAGCGCCGCTCGGGTTTCTTGCCACGTTCTCATCGCATTGGAATCGTCGGTCCCCCAGTCCTGTTGGAGTGGACATGTTTGGGGTAGCCAATAAACGGTACTTCCAGCCAAGTATGTCTTGCGTTCTTCTGTTTCATTCTGGGGCGAGGGTCTGACTAGGTGAATCAGGCCCATATTCCGACCTCAACCTTCGACGAATCGTCATTGAGCGCGAAGCTGTCCCTGAAATTCTTATTTCTGGTCTAATCACCCCTCAGGAGGCGCGGGATCTTTTTGAGATGTGAGCGTTTATTCAACATTCACTATCTTTGCCATCCTGATATCGCTTTTAGATTCTTTGAACATGTTAACGTGGGTCTCCTGATACGCCTTGCCCTTGTTGCATGCATTAATTTTTTTGGTTGGCCGATAGCCATATTTAAGTTTGCTCGATGAGGCAATTCATAGCACAGCGTCGGTAATGAGACGGTGTCCATTCCTCTTCACTGTCGGTGCGTCTACATTTTCACTCTGGACGCCGAATCTTGACAGACCCTGGAATAGTCTGCGCCCTGTCCTCTCGGTATTACACCCGGCGACCGGGGCTATATACCCTTGCAATTCATTTCGCAAAGCATCGGCAGCCTCTGCTTTTATAGATGGCTGGAAGTGTGTGGAAATGTGCCAAGCATATTTGATGCTCACTGCATATTCCCCACCCTCGCAACGCTTCGAGGACAACCGAGGTGGCTTCTACTCTGGTGTTGCAACTAGGTAGAAAATTAATTCTCTGCATCTCAAATTACAAGCCCCTGATGACCCTGTATCAGACTTGCCCTAGAGCTTGGGCTGGACCGTGACTCGAACGTGAAGACGCTCGACGAGCGGCATGAACGTGAATTGCTCAATCGGCGGCGGACTTGGATGATCTGCTCTATTATAGACGGGAGTACATCCCTAGAGACAGGGAAGGCGCGAGGAGTTTCAAAGGATGAAGAGGTCTTCCTAGGTCATTTTCGTCAGCCGCTAGTCAAACTGACCCATTGTTGGACAGCTCACATCGAACGCATCTCGCTGGTGCTCAAACTCCAAATACCAACACCCACTTGATGCGGACCTTCCCGCAATCATTGAGCTTCTCAACATCATGCACCGATTCACAGAGGCAATCCGGCGCGTTGGCTACGAGGTGAGTCTACTCGCCTCTCGGCATGAGTTGCTGTTGATCTGATGTATGCGGGGTTAGAAAAAGAGCCGCGCGTTAGATCGCGTTATCGCCTCTTTCGATCATGACCTGCAAACCTCAATTGCGAATACGACTGTCCAGGCAAACAGGCGGCTTGGCCGAGGCGAGCCACAATTCGTGTCCCCGGATGTCAAGCATTTACGTTCGTATATTACAGATTTGGCTGGGAAGCACCGGCTTGGGATGGTTCTCTTGTGCGTGATTTGTGATTTATGCTTATAGAAATGGGGGACTGATAAATAAATCGACAGTCTTTATGAATATTGTCGCCTAATCGTCCATTCATTTGGCCATAAAGCGGAATTAAACGACCCTGCTCCCATGTCGAAACTTAGCTCTTATGTCGTCATCGTGCGTACTGCCGTCCTTGTCGCGTCAGCATTTCATCCCAATTCTAATGATCGATGTACAGTGCATGGAAGCCGCGTTTAACTTGCTTGATCTGTGGTTGAACTATATGCATTCTATTGGCCACACGCCGTACGCGCCAGACTTTTTCTTCGTTGGGACAGGCTTCGCTGCTGCATTCCTCCTCGAGGTTCGCTACCTTTTTACTCTCGCTTTCTTGCCCATTAACGATCATTATTATTAGCTCATAGGCCCTCGCACCTCCCGACGCTGACTGCCGAACAACGTTCGCATATTATCGAGCAGTGCAAGGTCCTTGTGGAAAATTTCCGAGCAGCCGCTGCCGATGAAGCACATTCACCCTATTCGTATGCCGTGTTCCTCGAGACTGCACTGGGAAAGCTGTCCCAGAACCTCCAATACCCGCTCCTCTAACCAGGACGCTGGCAACCTGAGCTTGTTTCGTATCATTCACCATTCACCGTAGAGCATCATTCCTCCTCGCGCTTCTTGTCTATCACCAATTTTACGCTACGCATTTCTTTCTTTGGGTAATTGTAACTTTATGACCTCTACATTGCTGTATGTATTTCTCTCTCGTCATCGCCATTTATCCCATCCCCATCCGTTATCGTCGTTGCAAGCCCCCTGACACTCCTTGACCGTTTTCGAGCACTCTTTTCATAAGTAACTTCATACCCTTCCTTACCTCTCCTCGCCGTCGTCCTATTGATATGCCGGTGTTGTGTTCTTCTCTTATCAAATGCTCAGCTTGGAAACTTTTTCTTTCTCAATTGAAGGCTTGCACAAAAAAGCAACTTTACGCTCTTCCAGAAATGTGACTGATGATGCAGGGTTGGAATGACAAATTCATTCTCCCTCCGGTGTCTTTATGACCCTTACTCATAAGAGCTTCTTTGACTTCGTGATCGTGCTGACGAGCCTGACATTCGAAGTGATCCACCATCGACGCCCTTGCTGTTATCGCCATCATCATCTCCGGTCCGACCGAGAGTCGTATGTTTCATCCAAGTCCGGCGAATTATTCCTACCATCTTTGGTATCAGGCATACGTGGCCCCGCAATGTATAGTAGCCGATATAGCCCATGATTCTCCATGCTCCATGATTGATTACTTCACGACACACTCTCGTTATCGTCGAGGGGGAAGAAAGAGGACCCGTGAAAAAGTTAAAACTCAGATCCGTACTGACTGTATGTGTGATCCCTCTTCTTCTCGAAGGTCCAGACTTTACTTTGGCAAAGCAACGAGGAAGCACGAGGAAGACCGACCGAGGGACTGACATCAGGCGCTAAACAATGTTTCTTATCTGATCTGATCTGTCTGTTCTTATCGATATCTGTTTTTTTTTTTTTTTTTCGATTTTCACTTCGACAGTCGAATCGGAGCCCTGCTCTTGATCCGTTTTAAAAATTTACTGACTAGTACTGACTACTGACTAGTTAGAGTACTGGGTACTAGGTAACGCGATATCGGTATTCGGTTGTCGTTTTTTTTTTTTTCTATCATAACAAAAAATTGATTTTTATGACAGAATATCGAAATCGATCGCCTAGGAACGATTACGCGACAATAAAAAAAAAAAGCGATCCATCAATCAATCATACTTTTCGTCAGTATAGTACTGTAGTGAAGTGGCGGTTTACGTTTCCTTACAGCAGCGAACAACGGCGCGCCACTGCCCGTGGCGCACTGCCGGCACATAAACTAAGCATTCGATTAGAATCATATAACTTACTGTTTTAAGAATGCGATCATGTGAAGAAGAAGCAATGAAAGCTTTATACCCCTGGGGGGACTAGGCCTGACTCCTGAGGCCTGAGGCCTGAGGCGGAGAGACTCGGAAAGACTCGGGAGAGCCACATAATCGTTCCTTCCACCGAGGCGAGTCAAAATTGTCGCAACGCAACAGAACTAGCCGTAATGCCTAGTTACTGTATGCTAGAAATTAGTACCCTAGTTTTCGCGGCTGCTGTCAATACAGTACTGTAAGCTTGCATCATGGAAGTGCACTCTGAGAGCCAAAAAGTGGCCCGTCGTAACTCACATGCATGCGTGGGAATTAGTAATCATTAATCGCCGGTAGTACTGTACGTGAGCGTGAGCTCTTTAACAGGAAACCTTGGGCGTTTTGGCTTCTTGGGAAGGTCCTTCAGTTGTGGCACAGATGCCCTCGTTCATACCATACCATACCATACCATACCATATTGTACATGGCACGCACGCACGTGCAAAGAAATTCGGTCCGAGGTATGACGCGTGATTATGCTGTATGCTGCAATAGGTGTTGATTGACAAATGCATGTAGCACATGTATCAAGTTACATGCAACGTCCCACTCCAACGCCTACCTCTCGATGACTCAGGGCTCCGAGGAAAGAGACTGAGACACCACCTCAGTCCGATAGTTGCTTATACAGTAACTTGTACGTCATTCACAGCACGATGTCATTGTCGAGCCTTTTACCACTGCCCCACCCATTTTGCCGCCATCCACACCATCCCGGGACACCTCACCCACACTCCTTGTGTATTACAAATCAATCAAATGAAAATTACAACTTTACATACATCCCCTTGGAAGATCCGTCAGTTACGCCTAGTTGCCGGCTTATCGCAATGGCGGATCGTACAGCTAGCCAGACTACCCTGACGGGTCGGGAATGTAGAGAAAGCGAGAGAAAGACAGAGAGAGAGAAAACGGAAGGCAATGTAGGGGTGGGGAAACAGTATTATGTATTCCTCGCACGAGAGGTGGTGGTGTATGAGAAACTACTGCTGATAATAAAACCTAGAACAAACTAAAGAAACAAACAAACAAGAAAGACCGGCAAACGGTAAGATGATGTTGCTTGGGAAAAGAGGGCGTTGGTGAGATCAGAAGACTTGAGTGAAAAAGTGTCTCGTATTGCCAGAACGTGAGTTCATTTCCGCTTCCCGAAAGCCTCCTGTGTGTTTTCAGTCAGTTGTTATCGAGAGCCAGTCTGCGTGCACGCGCGCGTGTACAGATCACGACACGACACTGCACGCACGAGATGCAAAGAAGAAAACGCACCAAAATCTCAGCATCGTACTTCTGCGCTATTTTCTTCCGCTGGAGTTTCTGCGCAGCAGTGACCAGTCCGCTCTCAGGTGTCCACTCATCCGCCGTGAGTACGACAGCCTGAAGCATCTCTATACCCTTAAACCCACTCTTCTTCCCTGTCGCGTTGCACTCCTTCAGCACCAACGCCTGCACCTTCGGGTTCGCACACAAATCGGCGAGTGAAGTGCGTGAATCCTCGTCTGGGAGCGACGCGCGCAGGTGCACCTCGTGAGGGAAGATGATCGCGATAGGTTGCGTCGCGTCTGGTACAGCGTGTACGCAAATGTTCGACACGACCTGGCACGACTTGTACGTTGACTCGAGGCGTTCGAGAGCAATGTACTCTCCACCCTGGAGCTTAACGAGGTTCTTGATGCTACAAAAGAGACGTTCTCTTAGTTCAGGAAAAGGAAACCGACAGTCTCGGCAGGCTTACCGATCGATTATGGTCAACGTTCCGTCTTTCTCCCACTGACCGACGTCGCCAGTGCGCAACCAACCATCTTTAGTGAAGATACTCTCATCACTGTTTAGGTCATCGCGCTTGTAGTAGCCACTAGTCACGGATTCGCCTCGAACAAGGATCTCGCCCTGAGGTGGGTCGTTCGTCGCGAAATATCCGGCCTCAGCCACGTCGAGGAACTTGATTTCCACGGACGGGAAAGGTAGGCCCACAGAGCCATACCGCATGATATCCGGTGGGATGATGGCAGTCGCGCCACAAGTCTCTGTCATCCCATACCCTGTGCCCCTTTATCAGCTCAAGCTCAAGTTATAGCGGTGATCTCGTACCTTGAAGGACCGTGACTAGCGCGACCGACAGGAATTCCTGCGTCTCGCGGGACAAAGCGGCGCCACCCGACATGGCCAAGCGCAGACGGCCACCGGTTGCCTGCTTAATCTTGGAGAACACGAGCGACTCGACTACACTCTTAGCCACGGGAACATTTGCCCTTTTGACGCTCATGGCGCCATTGAACATGCTCTTGCGGAACGTGCCACTGCTGTTGACTTGCGCGAGGATGCCCTTGCGAATAAGTTCCCAAATAGCGGGGACGCCCACCATAACCGTTGGACGGAACGCCTTGATATCACCCTTGCAGTTTCGTACGGACTGGTCCGTAAGCGTCCTCACGCGGCCGTAGCCACTGCATACGCCGAGGAAGACAAAGCTAAGCTCGACTACGTATTCAAGGATATGCGCGAGCGGGAGGAAGCGAGGAAAGTGTCATTTGGCTTGAGGTGGTGACCAACCAGGGAGGTGACTGCACCGATGGCCGCGATGAGATTAGAGTGCTTAATGACGACGCCCTTCGGCGCGCCCGTGGTGCCGGAAGTATACATGATACAAGCCACATCACCCTTAGACGGAACGCGGCTTTCGGCAGCTTCGGGAGGTACCTCACGACCGAGCTCGCGCAAGCCGTCAATGGAAAGTACGGTCACGCCCGCGCGTGAGTTCTTGATCTTGGAAAGGACCGCCTCTTGGGGTTGACCATCATAGACGACGACTCGAAGGGACGGAACGTCCCCGATGACCTTGGCCACAACCGGCAATAGGTCCGCATTAGTAAAGATGCCGACGCATTCAGGCTCATAAAGCGAGTGTTGAAGACCCGACTCGCCAAGGGTATCGTATGCGGTAGCAACGATCGTCGATATACTTGCACAGCCATACGAAAGGTATTGCCATGACAAACTGGAGAAGGAAAGGATGTTAACGCTATACTGGGGTGATTCGTATATGTAAACATCAGCGCTCATGGCTTTGCCGAGGACTACGGTCATGACGAAGGCAGCCACGGTCATTGACCTCCGTAAAATGGATTAAGCCAATCCGCCACATGTCATGCGAAAGTCCTCAGCGTAGACGCCAGCGGCCCCAACAATACGTGCCGAATGACGTAGAACATCGTCGACTGACACGGAGCAAGTACTCGGGATCTCGATATGGAAAAGCAGGCGCTTAACCAGGTCGGGGCAATTCGGCTGCAAGTCTGATGTGGGGCAGCCGTGCCTTGGTAGCATGCCTTGGTAGCATGGAATGGTCCAAGAGGGGGGAGGAGCAAAACAGTGGAAAGTGGAAAGTGGAAAGGAGAAAGGAGAAAGGGGGAATGAATGAGAATGAGTCACCACTTACCTCGTCTGGGCGTAGATGTTGAACACGTCACCCTTCTTCACGTCAAGCTTGAGGAGGCCACGAGAAACCTCAGAGACACCAGTTTTGAACTCGAGGTAGGAGATGTACTTGTAATCCGACAATTGGAAGTACTTCCAAGTCTTGGTCTCCTTGACCTCCTTACCGCCGACGGTCTTCGTGACCTCCTTCTGCTCCTCGATAGTATCGGTAATATCACGGTAACCGTAAGCATTGCGTTCACCATGTGTGCGGCTGGCGTGGAGAAGGACGTCGTGGACGGTGTCGATGCCCTCCATTGGGCCGCTGACGAGTCTGTCCTTGGTCTTCTCCAGACGACGGATACGGGACTCGCCCTGTGGTGCGGGTGGGCCGATCTCGACTGTGCCCTTCCCCCAGGATTCGTTGGCTTGGAGATGAAAGGAGTAGCTAGCCATGTGAAGACAAGTAGAGGTGAAGTGGGGTGCTGTGTTGGTGGGTAAGGAGGAGGAGGCCTAGACTAGGATTCGGAAGCGCCCTTCCCCACAAGTCTCGTGCCACATTACGAGAGCGCTATGGAGTACGAGTACTGTACATGTGCATATACTCGTGTACAGTACTATATATACTCGTGTACAGTACTATATATATATCCAGGCTGTACTGTAGATCCGTATCTATCCCCTATTTTTGGCGGCTTCCTTGGAAATTTATGTCAGGCGTCGAGGCCACACGGCATCGAGACCACTGGCAGCAACCGGTTAACCCAGAATGCCATATACTGAGTACAGTTTAACCCATAGCTTGTAACGGTACGGTATATTTGTATGCAGCAGGACTGGACTTTTGTGTGCAGACCTTCACCGTCGTTTTGCTGCGCGCCTCGGAAGCATCTCGAACAACATAAATTATTGTATCAAAGCAGAAAGATAGAGCAACTGAAATGCCAAAGAGGAAACAACCCGAATACAGTGCGAAAAATAAAATAAAAACACAAAGTCGAAGGGTAAAGGAGGTAGCGCGATACTGGTTCAGTGATGCCAGGCCATACCAGGCCAGCCAATTTGCTAGAGGCTAACTCTCATCCTCCATCGCCTCCTTCTCGAATTTCTTTTTCATAACACTCACTAGATTCAGAAAAAAAAAGATTGTCATCACGTCGTAGCTGGCACTGTTCACTGTCGCTCACCTTCACGTGAAATCTGGCCGGAAGACATCCACCCGTCCGGAAACGCGGCCAGAATCTTCTGGTATAGTGCCTTGCGCAGACCCTGTTCGCTTACTTGGATGCCGAACCCTCCAGTGTGCTGAACAACAGCCGGAAGGAGGAAGAAAAAAAGGCCCATCAGCGGAATACTGCAATATGAACCGCTTGTGCACGAACTTCTTCTCATTCTCAATACGACAGCACTCGTTCGAGAGGCAGACTAGATTCCATATGAGGCCTTTCATTGCCTCGGTCATCTTGTACTTCTTCACTGGCGGGTGCGTATCCTTGGTCTCCTTACTATCCTTACCCTCCCCATCCGCACTCTTGTCGACGTCCATCCCCACGCTATCGTCTCCTGGGGGTAACGGTGCAGATTTAGAAGCAGGTGAATCTTCCAGTGACGCAGTCGTCGTCTCCGCTTTGCCCTTCCCTTGTTTCTTCTCTAGCGGTGAGAGTCAGCACTTCAGTTCCGCAGCATAGAAAGATGAACGTATGTATTACCCCACGCCACAACGCTCCGCTCCCATTCCTCCTTTGCACGCGGGAAATTCTCTTCCGCAGCTGCCTTGAGTTCTACCAGTAGTTCGTCCTGCCGCTTCACTAGAAGCGCCATGTGTTCAGGGAAAATTTGACGCTTGATCAGTTTCTGCATTCCGCGTACATAAGCGTGGAAACTCCTAGAAGGGGACCATGCGTACGCTCATAGTAAACCGGTTATATGGGAATATGCGTGGCATCAAGTTGAAAAAGTTGTCATTGTACTCGTTCAATTTGATCGCTTTGAGCGCAACAGCTGCAAGTGTTGGGCGAATTCCTGGCGGAAACCTGCCCTTTGGCTCCCAGTTCTCTGCCAAACACGTCCATGTCATGCGCAAATACGCGTCGACATGCAGGCCGGTACACACCTTTCGAAATAGCCTCTCTGAGGTCATCAATAGCAGCTTCGAGGTCGGGATGGAATGGGAGCTGCAATAAGGACGCGTCAGCGGAGAATAGGACAACAAAAAGTGCAAACCGGAGCCACACTTACGAGATCTACGACACGCCGCTTCTTCTTCCCATTCGGGCTTTCCGCAGAACCTCTCGTCTTGCGTTTTCCAACAGTTTCTTCTTCATCTGTCAAAAGCGCAATGGGAACGTCTTTCGATCCCTGGGGTTGCGCTTGCAAATGGTTATTACTGTGATTAACCACGTGTGGGTAATTGCTTGGACCCGCGATGGGTTCTGGCGCCGGTAGTGCGGACTTCTTCGACTTGGGTTTCCGATGTGATTTCTCCTTGAGTAGCGCGACTTCGCCGGAAAAGACGTAAAATCCCTGTTGCTTCGTCTGGGCGATGAACGTGCGCTCGTCGATCGCGAGTTCCGAGTCGTCGATGAACGGGTCTGTCAGGTCGTAGTACTCCGTCCCCAGATTCTTTTTCCTCTTCTAGTTTACGCAAACATGATAAAGTGAACACTGCCCAAATTTACGGGCGCATATAAGGCATTTTTCTCACCTTCCTTCCCTTCTTCTCACCGCCACCGTCGGTGCCCACGCCCGATTCCGGCGCACCCTCGCCGTCGCTCTCGCTTTCGTATCGTTTTACCGCCGGAGGTGGTGTTGCGGGTCGCTGTCCGGTCGCTTTGGCCAGCGCGGCCACATCCACTTCGTAGTTGTCAGGGCCGCCCAGTTTGATATCCAGTCGTATCGTCTGCATTGGGGGAGGTGGGGCCGGAGGTGGTGAAGGCGATGGCGATCGTGCGCGTGCCTTGGATGACTTGGGTTTTCCCGAGGCCGGTTTACCTTTCACTTTGACGTCCGAGTTAGTTTTTGGCGCCACGTCTGAGGCTGACGGCTCATCGGGCCCGATGCTCGCACTATCATTGACGTCCAGGGCGATAGGAGAGGCTTGTTGGGAGTCTGGAGGTGGTGGTGCAACAGAGGTCACGAGGGCGGGAGGAGACTTTTGGTTTTGTTCGTGCATCTCGACGTCAGAGTCCATGTTCTGTATCGATGAGAGTCAGGATAAGCGTCAAGAGGGGCCGAAGGTTGACGGGGTGACTCAAGCGGAAATACGAAGCTACAGAAGAGCAAAAAGCAGCGGATATTGAAAGGAGAGGCGTCGGAAAGCGGGAGAGAGAAAAACCAGAGGGAGAGAGAAGATGCCAAAAAAGGAAATTTCCGGGGGGAGGAGGAGGAGAAAGAGCAAGACAAGGCATTCGGTGCGAGGAAGGGAAACATGGCCCGTGCGCAGGAAATTACCATCTGGGGGTGTCGCGGAATCGGCTCCTTATGGTTACCAATCCAATCCAATCCATTCTGTCCCATCTGCCCCTCCACACGGGGAAATCCATTCCCCTCCTTTCACATCCCCGCACGAAAGGTTGTCGACCTCGCTCGCACAATTCGTTGGGGTGAATCGACGAGTCGGGTGAGCATTTTGGGCTCCTCGAATGACAACTTCAAGGAAGACAGGAAAGACGCGGCTACGAAACGGTTAAACGCCGAGCTTCTGTGGCCCCGATCGCGAGTCTTTGTCATCATCCTTCCCGGTTGCTTTCAATTTGTTCAATGCCTCGCGCTCCTCTATAATGCACCAACATGCAACGTTTTCACCGACTGTGCTTGCTTGGAGAATGCTCGCACTATTTCGATGCTCTCCTTGAGATCTGCCTCTTCCTTGTCACCTTTTGTTCCATGGATGTGCGCAGCCGCCACCTCTGCGTCAGTCATGAATGAAAAGATTCACGTCCATCCCAGAATTCGGTTCCCGAGATCGTGTTATTTGGTAGGTGTCGTTTCGTTTACATGCTCAAGGAGGGAATGTGGAACCCTCGTTCTCTGGATCGATGGGGGTATATCGCGCCATGGATGTACAAAGTATGTACAAATTGGCGCAGCAATGTTCTATTTTTACATTCTTTATGGTGGTGTCTGCACCTACAAGTCATGATGTCGACCCTCAAATTCCCCTCAAAACCCAGCGAGTGGTTTCGATTATGGCCACTCGAGCAATTCCGAGTCTAAATGGAAACGTATCACTCGAGGCAGACACATGCGAGGATTAGCCGTGGCATGACCCCGAAATAGAGAAGGGACTGAGGTTGAAGTAGCAGAGGAGAAGGCCCAGAAAATCGTGGAGATTCTTGAGATCAAATGAAATGCATTCAGATCACACCAATTCGTTGTTGATAAGCGCACAGCAACCTCAAGGTGACGCAACAACCTCACGGTTTTACTTATGCACAAACGACAGTCACCATATGATAATTCTGCACGGAGAATGGTTCTGTAGAGGTATTGGTGCGGACTGATATCGATAAACCTTTGCTTATGCCAGTGCCGTGTGGGGAACAGTACCATGTGGGAAACAACGTGTTTGTGTGCCGTGCAGGCCACGCTGTACCACACTCTTGCTCAACTACCTCCACCTCACTTGCATTCCTGACGATGGCGACCCCGTCTACGAGTCATGATATTGACGTCGAGGCTCAACCAGTCGTCTCACAACATCGTACGACCTATAATCTTGCTTGTACTATCCCCAAGGCTAATGATTCTCGGACATAGCGGTTGTCTCACAAGGTGTACCAGGCGCAGAATGTGTAACCTCCGAATGTGGCGGCACTACCGGACAAACACCGATACAAGTGGAGCACAACGACGTTCAGTCTGGCGCGGAAACTCACCTACAACATGTGGTGGACCATAGTCAAGGTATGCAGACCTCAACGCCATCGTTGCTATAATTAAAAAAAAAATGGTTGACATTTGACCTCCCTTGCCAAGGTGGCCGTGTCGCCGATCCCGATAATTCTAGCCAAGATCCTCGCATGATTGGTGACTTCGAGGGCAGTGCCAATGCTCTCTGGAGTCTTTATGGGGCAGAAGCAAAGAGTCACGACGAATCCCGGGTTCAAACTTTGAAGGACGACATGGATGGGGTCCTTATATTCGTACGTCCATATTTTCTCCGTGCCTAACGGGCACAGTCATACTGATCCGTAGCTTTTCAGGCTGGTTTATTCTCCGCTTCCCTTACATCCTTCGTGGTTGATAGTAAACAGAAACTGGAAGTCAATCCCACAGACAAAATTGTTTATTACCTCGAACAACATTCCACTATCCTTTCGCAGATCTCCCAGCAACTCTCTTCCATCGCCCCACAGGTTCCTATCCCTTCTACGCCGCCTCCCCCTTACCCTCCTTTTAACCCATCCGCATCCGACATCCGTATAAATGCGGTTTGGTTCATGGCCCTCGGCTTCAGCCTTTCCGCGGCACTCCTCGCGATTCTCGTCCAGCAATGGGTCCGCGATTATATGCATGTATTCCGGCGATACAGCGACCCTCTGAAGAGTGCTCGGATCCGACAATATTTACATGAAGGATCTGAGAGATGGTGCATGCCTACTGCAGCCGAAGCGGTACCAGGTCTCCTTCATGTCTCCCTCTTCCTATTCTTCGTGGGGCTAGCCGTCGACACGCTGAAGATCAATAGGACAGTTGGTATAAGCACGACTGTCCCCGTTGGCCTTTGTGGCTTGCTGTACATCTTTACTACATTTGCGCCAGTGATTTATCCGCAGTCACCATACCAGAACTCATTCTCGGCCCTTATCTGGTATGCGAACCAGAAATTACGCCGCCGGAAATTCAAAGATCGGGATGGCAAATCGAAGTTTGTGAGCATAAACCTGGCAAAAGGGCAGATGCAACTTTCGATGGAGGAAACGCAGGAGCGGAAGGCCCGAGACGTGCGAGCAATTCGATGGCTGTCGGAGAATACTACGGAAGATGCGGAAATCGAATTACTTGCGATGTCGATCCCTGGTTCTTTCAGTGGAAACTGGAGTCTTGAAGTGTGGACAGAGTTCTCTAAATTCAAAGAGGACAATATGCCACTTGTCATCCAATCTCCGTCACGTTCGAAGACTATGCACAATATCTTCACCTTCATCCCTCGTCAGTCCAGGACATCGGCTGCCAGTGCAAGTCATGCCCCCAGTCACGCGAATGCGATGATATACCAACAGGCATCGGACTCAACTAACATCTCTCATCCCATGGTCACCACCTCCACTCATGAAACGGATACCATTCACGAACTCTGCAGGCGTATAGCGCACTTGTTTGATACGTGCAAGAATCGCGGCCTTTTCGCAAGCGATGAACTATGGCGGAGACGTACCCGTGCATGTGTCGGGGCCACGGCGTCACTCATGTGCTATGCCAATGTGGAGCTTGATTGGTTTGGAGGTATCCTACGAACACTTGTCGATATTGGCAACTTTGAAGGGATACGCGATTTATCATCGGCCGGGAAGGACGAATCATTTGTCATACGCTGGACATGCCTTTCGATTATGGGCGTTCGGCGGGCAATTCTAAATGACAACGTGCTTAAGGGGCATGCGGGTCTGCCGTGGCATCATTCGGAGGAGACGCGCATAGTGATCACGTCGATGAAACGGCAGAGAAAAATGCTCGGGAAATCGACGAGATCCTCTCTCATTCGTGGGAGCGCGCCAGTGTATCGGGCGAGAACGAACGCGAGCGGATATCATCCATGATAACAACATGGGATGAAACTGGGACCGTGATATCGTACGATCATGTGAGGACACTGGCATGGTCACCAATCTCGAGGGGTTCGACGAAGTCAGCCAGAGATTAATTCGCCAATTACCCGTTGCTCAGTTCGACTACACAGAGTCTATGGTGTTAGAACGCTATTATCAACCTATAGAGTCATTCGGCAATCTTCTTAAATCACGAACTGTAACCTGTCGACAGCTCCTCAACTTGGCTCGCAGATGGTTTGAGGACTGGTTGATAGATTCCTCACGGAAGATCCTCCAGAAAGTGTTCTGGCCTAACATTCTACTGCGACGACAGCTGTGGCGTCTCCAAGATCTTCGTGATGGTGGTGGCCTTGGCTTCGCTGTCGAAGTCTTCTCATTTCCCTCGAGCAACTGCTATCTACATTTCCGTCACACGAGTCCTACTCCCAGTTATACACCACCACTTTAAAGGCCATTACATCTGACTGGAGGAAGCACAAGCATTCTCTTGGGACACAAAAACTCCTTCTCGACGCAATCGCGTCACGCCACAGCTTCCTTCACGGATCTAACTACCCAGAATATATCACGGATGAGCTTTGGGAGTTGCTGGGTGATATTCTCGAAGGACAAACAGGCCCCATATCAGCAGTGCGGTGCAGCAGCTTACAGATCACCAAGCGGAGGGTTATAAGTATGGGCCAAAGGCGGAGGCGGTCATGTCTCGGTTGCGCGCGTCGTGTTCGCAGGAGCCGAGCAATCCTACAGCGTAGTGGCCGTCTTCATGTTTTACAAAGTGTATTTACAGTAAAGGACTTCGATTTTAAGTGTCGATATTTGCAATTGCAATTGATGCCCTCCTTAACACACTGCACGGAAACCAGCGACGTTGAATCGAGATATCAGGACAGGGAAACATTCTCGCCGGTGAGCCGGTGAGCACTGTGAGCCCGCGTTAAACGCCGCCAGGCTTCTGTGGCCTCGATCTCGAGTCTTCAATTTGTCATCATCCCTCCCGAGCTTCACTAGCTTCACTGGCAGTTGCTTTCAATTTGCTCAATGCATCGTGTTCCTCTATAATGGGCCAATTGGCCAACATACAACGTTATCTTGGAAATCCCTGGTTCACCTACTGTGCTCACTCGGAGAATGCTCGCACTATTTCGAATTTTCGATGTTCTCTTTGAGATCCACCTCTTCCTTGTCACCTTTCGTTCCAGCATGTGCGCAGCCACCACCTTTGCGTCAGTCATGACTGAAAGGATTCACGTCCATCCCAGAATTCGGTTCCTAAATGCATGTTCTTTGGTAGGTGTCGTTTCGTTTTACCTGCTCAAAGAGGGAATGTGGAACCCTCGTTCTCTGAATAGACGGGCGTATATCGCATGGATGTACAAATTGGCGCAGTCTTATTCTTATATTATTTATGGTGGTGTCTGCACCTATGAGTCATGATGTCGACCTCAAAGCCCAGCGAGTGGTTTCGATTATGGCCACTCGAGAAATTCCGAGCCTAAATATATGGAAACGTATCGTTCGAGGCGCATGCGAGATTAGTAGCCGTGCCATGATCCCGAAACTCCAACATAGAGAAGGGACTGAGGTTGAAGTAGCAGAGGAGAAAGCCCAGAAAATCGGGGAGATTCTTGAGACAAAATGAAATGCATTCAGGTCACACCAATTCGTTGCTGATAAGTTAGAGGCGCACAGCACCCTCAAGATGACGCAACAACCTCACGGGTTTTCAGTACTTATGCACAAAAGACAGTCGCCGTGTGATAATTCTGTAGGGAGAATGAGAGTGGTTCTGTAGAGATATTGGTGCGGACTGATATCGATAAAGTTGTGCTTCTATGCCGTGCGGGGAACCAGTGCCATGCGGGAAACAACGTGTTTGTGTGCCGTGCGCCGGGCCACGCTGTACGACACTCTTGCTCAACTACCTCCACCTCACTTGCATTCCTGACGATGGCGTCCCCGTCTACGAGTCATGATATTGACGTTGAGGCTCAACCAGTCGTCTCACAACATCGTGCGACCTATAATCTTGCTTGTACTATTCCCAGGGCTAACGATTCTCGGAAATAGCCGTTGTCTCACAAGGTGGGCCAGGCGAAGAAGGTGTAACACCCGAATGTGGCGGCACTACCGGACAAACACCGACACGAGTGGAGCACAACGACGTTCAGTCTGGCGCGGAAACTCACATACAACATGTGGTGGACCATAGTCAAGGTATGCAGACCCCAACGCCATCGTTGCCGTAATAAAAATAAAATGGTTGACATTTGACCCCTTGCCAAGGTGGCCGTGTCGCCGATCCCGATAATTCTAGCCAAGATCCTCGCATGATTGGTGACTTCGAGGGCAGTGCTAATTCTCTCTGGAGTCTTTATGGACAGAAGCAAAGAGCCACGACGAATCCCGGTTCAAACTTTGAAGGACGACATGGATGGGTCCTTATATTCGTCCGTCCATATTTTCTCCGTGCCTAACGGGCACAGTCATGCTGATCCGTAGCTTATAGGCGGTTTATTCTCCGCTTCCCTTACATCCTTCGTGGTTGATAGTAAACAAAACTGGAAGTCAATCCCACAGACAAAATTGTGTATTACCTCGAACAACATTCCACTATCCTTTCACAGATCTCCCAGCAACTCTCTTCCATCGCCCCACAGGTTCCTATCCCTTCTACGCCGCCTCCCCCTTACCCCCTTTTAACCCATCCGCATTGACATCCGCATAAATGCGGTTTGGTTCATGGCCCTCGGCTTCAGCCTTTCCGCGGCACTCCTCGCGATACTCGTCCAGCAATGGGTCCGCGATTATATGCATGTATTCCGGCGATACAGCGACCCTCTGAAGAGTGCTCGGATCCGACAATATTTACATGAAGGATCTGAGAGATGGTACATGCCTACTGCAGCCGAAGCGGTACCCGGTCTCCTTCATGTCTCCCTCTTCCTATTCTTCGTGGGGCTAGCCGTCGACACGCTGAAGATCAATAGGACAGTTGGTATAAGCACGACTGTCCCCGTTGGCCTCTGTGGCTTGCTGTACATCTTTACTACATTTGCGCCAATCATTTATCCGCAGTCACCATACCAGAACTCATTCTCGCCCTTATCTGGTATGCGAACCAGAAATTACGCCGCCGGAAATTCAAAGATCGGGATGGCAATTCGAAGTTTGTGAGCATAAACCTGGCAAAAGGGCAGATGCAACTTTCGATGGAGGAAACGCAGGAGCGGAAGGCCCGAGACGTGCGAGCAATTCGATGGCTGTCGGAGAATACTACGGAAGATGCGGAAATCGAATTACTTGCGATGTCGATCCCTGGTTCTTTCAGTGGAAACTGGAGTCTTGAAGTGTGACAGAGTTCTCTAAATTCAAGAGGACAATATGCCACTTGTCATCCAATCTCCGTCACGTTCGAAGACTATGCACAATATCTTCGCCTTCATCCCTCGTCAGTCCAGGACATCGGCTGCCAGTGCAAGTCATGCCCCAGTCACGCGAATGCGATGATATACCAACAGGCATCAGACTCAACTAACATCTCTCATCCATGGTCACCACCTCCACTCATGAAACGGATACCATTCACGAACTCTGCAGGCGTATAGCGCACTTGTTTGATACGTGCAAGAATCGCGGCCTTTTCGCAAGCGATGAACTATGGCGGAGACGTACCCGTGCATGTGTCGGGGCCACATCGTCACTCATGTGCTATACCAATGTGGAGCTTGATTGGTTTGGAGGTATCCTACGAACGCTTGGCGATATTGGCAACTTTGAAGGGATAGGCGATTTATCATCGGCCGGGAAGGACGAATCATTTGTCATACGCTGGACATGCCTTTCGATTATGGGCGTTCGGCAGGCAATTCTAAATGACAACGTGCTTAAGGACATG
Source organism: Russula aff. rugulosa BPL654 (assembly GCA_022496225.1). NCBI lineage: Eukaryota > Fungi > Basidiomycota > Agaricomycetes > Russulales > Russulaceae > Russula > Russula aff. rugulosa BPL654. The sequence goes on along the minus strand of WTXE01000071.1, from coordinate 75,364 downwards.
CGAGGTCTGCCGTGGCATCATTCGGAGGAGACGCGCATAGTGATCACGTCGATGAAGCGGCAGAAAAAAATGCTCGGGAAATCGACGAGGTTCTCGAGCACTCGTGGGAGAGCGCCGGTGCAAGCAGCTCCGAAATGGTCATGATTGAAACATTGGATGAAACTAGTCAACGTAATTTCCTACAATCAACCGAGTACATGGTCGCCAATCTCGAGGGGTTCGACGAAGTCAGCCAGAGAATAATTGACCAATTACCCGGTGTTCGATCCAATTTCCCAGAGTCTTTCCATCCAAAAGGCGATCGCCAACCTCAGGCTATAGAATCATTCGGTGATATATTTAAGCTACGATTTGTAAGCTGTCGACGGCTCCTCGACTTGGCTTCCCGATGGCTTCGTCAACGGCTGATAAGTGACTGTCTGAATGTCCTCCAGAAAGTGTCCTGGCCTAAAACTCTACTGCGACGAGAGCTGTGGCGTCTCCAAGATCTCCGTGATGGTGGTGGCTTAGGCTTCACTGTCGAACTCTTCCTCATTTCCCTCGAGCAACTGCTATCTACATTTCCGTCACACGAGTCCTACTCCCAGTTATACACCACCACTTTAAAGGCCATTACATCTGACCGGAGAAAGTACAAGCATTCTCTTGGGACACAAAACTCCTTCTCGACGCAATCACGTCACCCAAGGCTTCCTTCATGAATTTAATTACCCAGATATATCGTGGATGAGCTCTGGGAGCTGCTGGGTGATATGCTCGAAGGCATACAGACCCCCTATATCAGCAGTGCGGTGCAGCAGTTTATAGATCACCAAACGGAGGGTTATAAGTATGGGCCAAAGGCAGAGGCGGTCATCTCTCGGTGCGCGCGTCGTGTTCGCAGGAACCGAGCAATCTACAGCGTAGTGGCCGTCTTTATGTTTTACAAGTGTATTTACAGTAAAGCACTTCGACATCAAGTGTCGATATTTACAATTGATGCCCTCTAAACACACTGCACGCAACGGCGATTGAGTAACAGACGGACGTCAAATCGAGATCTCAGAACATTCTCGTCGCGTGGAGCCGATCGCGAGTCTTTGTCGTCATCCCTCCCGCCACCCCGAGCATCTTACTGGCAGTTGCTTCAATTTGCTCAATGCATCGCGCTCCTTATAATGGGCCAACATAACAACGTTATCTTGGAAAATCCCTGGTTCACCTACGTGCTTACTCGGAGAATGCTCGCACTATTTCGATGCTCTCCGAGTCCCTGAGATCCATCTTTCTTCCTTGTCACTTTCTTTCCAGCATGTGCAGCCACTGGCACCACCTCTGCGTCAGTCATGACTGAAAGGATTCACGTCCATCCCAGAATCGGTTCCTGAACGCGTGTTCTTTGGTTGGTGTCGTTTCGTTTTACCTGCTCAAAAAGGGAATGTGGAACCCTCGTTCTCTGAATCAACGGGCGTATATCGCATGGATGTACAAATTTGCGCAGTCTTATTCTTACAATCTTGATGGCCACTCGAGAAATTCCGAGTCTAAATATATGGAAACGTATCGTTCGAGGCACATGCGAGATTAGCCGTGCCATGATCCCAAAAACTCTGACATAGAGAAAGGACTGAGGTTGAAGTAGCAGAGGAGAAAGCTCAGAAAATCGGGGAGATTCTTGAGATAAAATGAAATGCATTCAGATCACCCCGGTTACTGATAAGTCAAAGACTCGGAGGCGCACCGTGACAGCACCCTCAAGATGACGCAACAACCTCACGGTTTTTCAGTACTTATGCACAAACGACAGTCACCATATGATAATTCTGTAGGGAGAACGAGAATGGTTCTATCGAAGTATTGGTGCGGTAATGGTGTGGTGACTGATATCGATAAAGCTGTGCTTCTGTGCTGTTTGGGTCACGTTGTCCCCAAGTACACTCTTTGCTCAACTACCTCCGAGTCCACCTTGCTTGCGTTCCTGATATGCAAACTACTTCGAGTCGTGATATTGACGTCGAGGCTCAACCAGTCGTCTCACAACATCGTGCGACCTATAATCTTGCTTGTACTATCCCCAGGGCTAACGATTCTCGGAAATAGCGGTTGTCTCACGAGGTGGCCCGGGGCCAGGCGAAGAAGTTGTAAGGCCCGAATGTGGCGGCACTACCGGACAAACACCGTCACGAGTGGAGCACAACGACGTTCAGTCTGGCGCGGCAACTCACCTACAACATGTGGACCATAGTCAAGGTATGCAGACCTCAAGGCCATCGTTGCTGTAATAAAAATAAAATGGTTGACATTTGACCTCCCTTGCCAAGGTGGCCGTGTCGCCGATCCCGATAATTCTAGCCAAGATCCTCGCATGATTGGTGACTTCGAGGGCAGTGCTAATTCTCTCTGGAGTCTTTATGGGACAGAAGCAAAGAGCCACGACGAATCTCGGATTCAAACTTTGAAGGATGACATGGATGGGGTCCTTATATTCGTCCGTCCATATTTTCTCCGTGCCTAATGGGCACAGTCATGCTGATCCGTAGCTTTATAGGCTGGTTTATTCTCCGCTTCCCTTACATCCTTCGTGGTTGATAGTAAACAAAAACTGGAAGTCAATCCCACAGACAAAATTGTATATTACCTCGAACAACATTCCACTATACTTTCGCAGATCTCCCAGCAACTCTCTTCCATCGCCCCACAGGTTCCTATCCCTTCTACGCCGCCTCCCCCTTACCCTCCTTTTAACCCATCCGCATCCGACATCCGTATAAATGCGGTTTGGTTCATGGCCCTCGGCTTCAGCCTTTCCGCGGCACTCCTCGCGATACTCGTCCAGCAATGGGTCCGCGATTATATGCATGTATTCCGGCGATACAGCGACCCTTTGAAGAGTGCTCGGATCCGACAATATTTACATGAAGGATCTGAGAGATGGTGCATGCCTACTGCAGCCGAAGCGGTACCTGGTCTCCTTCATGTCTCCCTCTTCCTATTCTTTGTGGGGCTAGCCGTCGACACGCTGAAGATCAATAGGACAGTTGGTATAAGCACGACTGTCCCCATTGGCCTTTGTGGCTTGCTGTACATCTTTACTACATTTGCGCCAGTGATTTATCCGCAGTCACCATACCAGAATTCATTCTCGGCCCTTATCTGGTATGCGAACCAGAAATTACGCCGTCGGAATTCAAGGATCGGGATGGCAAATCGAAGTTTGTGAGCATAAACCTGGCAAAAGGGCAGATGCAACTTTCGATGGAGGAAACTCAGGAGCGGAAGGCCCGAGACGTGCGAGCAATTCGATGGCTGTCGGAGAATACTACGGAAGATGCGGAAATCGAATTACTTGCGATGTCGATCCCTGGTTCTTTCAGTGGAAAATGGAGTTTTAAGTGTGGACAGAGTTCTTTAAATTCAAAGAGGACAATATGCCACTTGTGCCCAATCTCCGTCATGTTCGAAGACTATGCACAATATCTTCGCATTGATCCCTCGTCAGTCCAGGACATCGGCTGCCAATGGCAAGTCATGCCCCCAGTCACGCGAATGCAATGATATATCAACAGGCATCAGACTCAACTGACGTCTCTCATCCCATGGTCACCACCTCCACTCATGAAACAATACCATTCACGAACTCTGCAGGCATATAGCGCACTTGTTTGATACGTGCAAGAATCGCGGCAGTTTCGCAAGCGATGAACTATGGCGGAGACGTACCCGTGCATGTGTCGGGGCCACATCGTCACTCATGTGCTATGCCAATGTGGAGATTGATTGGTTTGGAGGTATCCTACGAACACTTGGCGATATTGGCAACTTTGAAGGGATACGGGATTTATCATCGGCCGGGAGGGACGAATCATTTGTCATGCGCTGGACATGCCTTTCGATTATGGGCGTTCGGCGGGCAATTCTAAATGACAACGTGCTTAAGGAGCATGCGAGGTCTGCCGTGGCATCATTCGGAGGAGACGCGCATAGTGATCACGTCGATGGAACGGCAGAGAAAAATGCTCGGGAAATCGACGAGGTTCTCGAGCACTCGTGGGAGCGCGCCAGCCTAGTGCATTGGGCGAGGACAAGACGAGTGGATATCATTCATGAGGAATACATGGGATGAAACTAGTCGCCGTGATTTCCTACAATCAACTGAGTACATGGCCGCCAATCTCGAGGGGTTCGACGAAGTCAGCCAGAGAATAATTCACCAATTACCCGGTGTTCGATTCAATTCCCCAGAGTCTTTCGATCCAAAACGTGTTCGTCAACCTATAGAGTCATTCGGCGATCTTCTTAAATTACGATCTGTAACCTGTCGACAGCTCCTCGGCCTGGCTGCCGATGGTTTATGACTGGGGGACAGATGACTCACTGTATGTCCTCCAGAAGGTGTTCTGGCCTAAACTCTACTGCGACAACAGCTGTGGCGTCTCCAAGACTCCGTGATGGTGGTGGCCTTGGCTTCACTGTCGAACTCTTCCTCATTTCCCTCGAGCAACTGCTATCTACATTTCCGTCACACGAGTCCTACTCCCAGTTATACACCATCACTTTAAAGGCCATTACATCTGACTGGAGAAAGTACAAGCATTCTCTTGGGACCCAAAAACTTTTCTCGACGCAATCGCGTCACACCACGGCTTCCTTCACGGATCTAACTACCCAGAATATATCACGGATGAGCTTTGGGAGTTGCTGGGTGATATTCTCGAAGGGCAGACAGACCCTTATATCAGCAGTACGGTGCAGCAGCTTACAGATCACCGAACGGAGGGTTATAAGTATGGGCCAAAGGCGGAGGCGGTCATGTCTCGGTTGCGCGCGTCGTGTACGCAGGAGCCGAGCAATCCTACAGCGTAGTGGCCGTCTTTATGTTTTACAAGTGTAAAGGACTTCGACATCAAGGTGTTGTTATTTACAATTGATGACCTCTTAACACACTGCACGTCCAATCGAGATCTAAAGAAACATTCTCGCCGGCGGCCTGTGCGGCTCAGATCTCAGATCTCGCTCAGAGCTGGGGCGCATAAACTGATTCGACTCGCTGCTGTTGTAATCGTCAAGGACTCTACTATCTGGGGCTACTTTTCAATTATACAGTCAACTGAGACTGTTTAGAAATATAACACTAAAAGAGCGGGGTCGAATAATTACTGAAATTTCGGGTATTGTGGTACTTCCATAGCGAGTGCCAGTGAGTGCCTGCCAGTCGAGCTCGGCTCACGTCACTACAGTACCTTCGCAGATTTTCCTACGGGTGATCAAGCCCGGATGTGCCTACGGTCATAAGGGTAAGTTATGTCCCTCTTATGCGAGGACGGCCTCAAGCCGCGGCGAAGTTTCGCCTTGTTCGGCAGCATTTTCTCTCACGCGTGCGCAAGCTGCTGGAAATGCATCTCTGCGAGCCGCGTGGTGGGGCTGTACTGTGCGTCAGCGTCAGCATACTGTTTGGTTCTATTCTAAGAATTTTGTGCTGCAATACATTGATTGGCCCAGGTGCTCAATACGAATAAGAAAAGAGGGGGAGGGAGGCAGTTTTGCCCGATCCTGGCACGTTCCCCCGATCTACGTGCCTGGCGAAGTCCCACGGGCAATCGACGTTTATTATCCCGCTCGCGAAGAGGAGGGAGGATCATATGTATTCCCCTCGGATACTGTAGTCGCGGTACGTCGCCTCGTCTGTACCTGGGAAACACTTAGAGCGCATCGCATCAATGTTGAGCCAGATCAAAAGCTCTTTTGCGTCGGTTGGTATTGATCGATATTGATCATCGGCTTCGTTCTTTAGAGGAGAGAAAAAGGATTAACCACTGCGTGGGAACATACTGGTACTGTATATGTGAATCCATTGTCGACCTAAGCCTAGGCTGTGGAGCAGCTTACCCTTTCACCGCGAACTTCATGAAAGGACGACATCTAGGCAACGCGACATTCCATGAGTTTCGTGATTATGACACCAATCAATTCAATTTATACCTTCAGGCGTGTAGGTAAGGTAGCGAAGGTGTGTGCGTCGCGTCGACTTGCGTTTAGGGGCGAGCCTTGGTCCGTCCGTGGAGCAAATCACGTATGGTGTTGAAGCCGCGTTGGTTGGTCATCGGTCATCGTCGAACGTAGTAGAAAATGTCCCCGAAACACGAAACAGGAAAAACATGTGATCGTCACTGAAAACTCAAATGACGCAAGGGGGTATAAGAGCACTGCGCAAGTCGTGATGATAGACTCCTAAAGCCCTCCATCGAAAATGTCACTCACGCATTACTTGTTCAACGACTACTCTCCCACTGATCGCTTCATTGACGAGATGTTCGCCAACCGAACATATCGTCCGAACCAGCAATTGGATGTCTTCCGCCCGAGGTAAATCGTTTCTCTTCAAGCCGTCTGTCCGTACCTTATGGATTAGCGACCTGACCGCTGTCACCACATTCACGTAGGATGGACATCCGTCACGACGAAAAAGCGAACAGCGTAACCGCGACATTCGATCTCCCTGGCATGCAAAAGAAGGACGTGTCCATTGACATTCATAACAACATCCTCAGCGTATCCGGAGAGACGAAGGGGACGGCCGAGAAGGAGGAAGAGGGATTTACGCTCCGCGAGCGACGCTACGGCAAATTCTCCAGGTCGCTCTCGTTGCCGCAGGGCACAAAGGTCTTGTTCTATCAACCCTCGTTGTTGAGTCCCTAACTGATTTCGTCCTTAGAATGAGGATATTAGAGCGAGCATGAACAATGGCGTCCTGGAAGTCACTTTCCCGAGATCTGTCCCGGAAACTACTCCGTCCAAGATTAATATCTCGTGAGTGAGACAAGAAAGAAGTCGGGAGTCGTAAAAGCCTTTGATTAGGGTGGTTCAAAAAAGCGATCTTGTGCTCCTGTACGATTATTTGATGCGTTACTCGGCAATGACGGGGGGCGGTGACAATAGCGATGTAGTTTGCAATACTAGTGTGATGCAAAAAACCCATACAATTAAATTACTATACGCACAAAGAGAACACAAGAATGGGTGACGCCGGCATAGTATGGATGAAAAGAGGTGCTAGGGCAGAAAAAAGGTCGAGCATGAGACATTGCAGGAGCTTATGGCTTACCTCTATCCCGCCTCAGGTTAGGTCCTTTGGTGGCGGAGCTGGGGGAACATCCTCGTAGCCAGTTACATCAACACGCGTTATCCCAACGCTCTGTAGCTCCACGGGTGGTGGCAAATGCGACACATTCTCCCCTATGTCGCCAATGCCGTCATTATCACCAATCTCATCTTCCTGCTCTTCATCATCATCACCCAAAAACAAATGCGCTGGTGGGCCATCATCCTCAGAGAGGCGCACAGCGCCCTCTTGACGCGTCCACGTTTTCAGTCTAATAAGAGGAAGACGAAAGTTCAAGAACGAGGTGCGACTGAGAAAAGGGCGCTAGTACGCACTGATGCGCGACGACGGTTCTGAGTGTATCAGACCGTCGCCATATGATAAAAAGTACGCATACCGTCGCAGTGGTGAGAAGGAGAATGAATGGAAATGATCCTATAGGTTGTGGTTTTGGGGCGGGGCGTGCTTCTGGACGTTTGAGGTTAGCATGTGAGTACGAGTGATGCTAGTTTACAATAACACTGACTTCCTGGGGGAAGAGAAGGTGCCATTTGGTGAGGGGGATTATAATATAAAAGCGCCCAGGCGTGGCAACAACTCACCCTGGACGCGGCCCGTTCTGCGCCGGTTTTCGACCTGCCCTAATCTGAGCCTTTGTTGCACTTGTTGCCAACAGCGTCGCAGGTTTCTTCCACCCCAAACTTATGCGTTGCGTCCTCATAATTGGACAACACTGGCAATTTTCAAGTACCTTTTTATTGGCTGAATCACCGGCATCACCATCGCTGCGCCTCGAAAAATGTGAGTATTTCTTGTATATCCCCTCGCTGCCGCCAGGTTACGCGAGATGAGACTTTCACAATCAGTTATCCCTGTCTTAAGACACCATGTCGACAAATAACTCTACTCCTTCTGATCCCATCAGCTCTCCCACCCTCGTTTCGGACGCTAATTTCGGCTCTCTATTTATAGGTTCTCTATCGGACTCCCCGCGTGGATGATTTCCCCAGTGGCGTATGCGCCGAGACTTGTTCTTTGATAGCCCTTGTTACGGGCATCAGGGAAATGTGCCTGCGATGTGGGTCGTGATACTGTACTCCTCATCGAACTGGGAAAAAGAAAGATACGAGAAATTACAGGAAAGATGTTCGTGTTAAACAGTCGTTGTGGTCATGATACTATCTCATCTTGAAAATTTAAATCATAAGGTTTCCCTGGAATTTGAGATCTCATTGCGCCCGGGCAGGAATGTGGTTTAGGATAGCGCGGGATGTTTCCGGAGATCTCGAACCGTGTCTTTGCGGCGCCGCAGCAACATACTCTAAGGTACGCGAGAATAGTGATCATCAGTCAGGTTCGTGTCGGTCCAAGAAGGCGACATGGGCCGGACAGATATTACCCTCCCACTAGCCAACAGTCCCGACCATCGGGCCACCCAGCAACAAGGGCCTCACTACCATTACTCGCGCTTATCAGCTGCGCAAGACTGTTCTAGTACTGTAGTCGAACCTAATCTGAAGTAATGAATTGCCTGGGATAGGGCAATCTGGTAACGAGCCGACACGGCATTCCAACGCCGTTTGTGGGTGCATGGAAGTGTACGAGTAAATTAGGTCAACAGTACTAGTGGGCTTGTCATAAAAGCTCTGAATCTGTGATTGGATGGAGTGACTGGCTGAGCACCGCCGGCAGCGCCACCAATCACGGAACCACATGCACAGGGACTCTCTCTACCAATCAATGTGACGGACGCCCAGCTTCTTGATGGTTCGGCTGATCTACTAACCTGAAACCACCCCAAAATTTCTTCGTCTACCCTTATGTCACTCGCCTCTCACACTCAGACTCTATGCAGTGCCGTTCCTTTCAAAAAAAATACATCATTGCAAAATTTCGAGCTCAAAGGCACGCACAGACTCGGACGATCCCTGACACCACCCAAAACTCAAAGGGGATTCCTGTATTTCGACTCTACCCCAAGCTAGATGACGCCGCAACTGACTATTTCGGCCCCGTTGTTTCCCAGCTCAGTTGATTTCGGCATCCTTACCTTTTTTTTTCTTTACTGCGAAAAAAATTATCCGTGTTTGGACCATCCTCCCCCAAATGACGCCAACGCTAAATGCACCCCACCGTCAGGCACGCATACCGGAATTAATCAGATGACTTGGGCCGCGGGTGTACAAAAGTGCTTATAATGATCCGACACTTCCTTTGCACGTTGTCATCACAGTACACATCCCTTTGTGTGCACCTTTGTTGCCAACTTGGGCTCGTCGCCCCGTGCTTCTAGACCACACGAGCGGCCGGCGGGTCGCGCGGCGACGCTTTCATCGTCGCCCATCATCATGTCCAATTCGACTCTTCCCCCGGAGAGCATGACGCAAAGCCAGACTGATGTGTTAGGACCAGGCATCGCGGGTCTCTTCATACAGGGAGTCCTGACTGGCCTCGTTCTTGGGCAGTTCTGTCGATGGTTTTCCGCTGCGGAGCGCCATGACAGCACCGCCTTCTCCGTGCTCGTTGTATTTGTGACCGTGGTTGGATTGTGAGTTGTAACTCTCAGTCTTTGATACCAACGTTTGACTTACTAAATATTGCTACTACTAAAGTGCGCAGACTGGGATGTTGTTCACATCTTCTTGGCTCAAATATGTTATACATGCTGGAGATGTACGTCTCTCCTCTCGTTTCCGGCGTCACCTCCAATCTCTCGGCTGTTACCTCAGGTGTCCCCAGACTGGACGGATTACGTCCAGGCTCTTCCTGTGGGTGCAACAAACAGTTATGCCTCTCCATCGTGGCAGCCTCTCATCTCTTCATAGGCTCTGGTTATTGCTGTCCCCATTCAGTCTTTGATGATCTGGCGATGTTATTATGTATGTCCCAAACCGCATTCCGGAAAGTAGTCGTTTTAACCTTTTATACGATCAGATCGTCGGCAGGAATAAATACATTCTCGTTAGTTTCGCCTCTTATGGCGAAAGTGGACGCTAACTTTGTTTATCGATTTAGGCGCTGCTCGTGTCATTTTTGATAACATCGAGTGCTTTGTCCTTTGGTCAATTCTAAGAGCTTACAATTCGAGGTAAAATCCGCCGCGAAGGCTCACCTTTTCATGCCACAAAATGTTGGTGTATCGTATCCTTGTGAGCCTTTATCCCGTTCACCAGAAAGCCTTATTTAACCACTGGTAGACCTGATGAGTCTCATTCTCCCCTCGAGTACGTTCTATCATTCCAATGGCCCTCAATTTAAATATCTCACCATTATCTAGTTTTGGATGTCATCTTGTCTGGTATACGTACGTCTGCGTCACTCGCGCTTCTGCTCTTCGTGTGCTTACCATGCATCAAGTGCTACACTATCTCACAAGAACCATGAAGCGCGTGTACGCCCCCCACATGCGTCGGGTATGTTTCGTTCACGTATAATGGACCCCTCACTTCACTCAACTTCAAACATTCTCAGCGACTGGCGTATCTCATGACCGCCGTGTGGAAATCGGCAATTCCACCAACTCTTTGTGCTATCTTTATGTGTATGTTATATGTTCAATTCGCTGTGGCGCAGCAGGTGTGTTCCCGTCACCCCTCGTTTCGTAGCAAACCATTTTTAAAATTTATTTCTATCAACACATACTGACCGATGAATGCCGATGACTGACATTCCTATTTCTACCCTCAGAAAAAACCGCAATTCTGGTTCTCAACCATTCAAGGGACGATCGGAAAGCTCTACGTCCTCTCGCTCTATTACATCATGTACGATACAACATTCTTTACCTCGGGCAGCCAAAACTGACTTTCTCATGCCTCCCCCCCCTTCTGACCCAGAAATGACGATGTCCCCACTCGAGAGATGACCACGGCATTCGTTCCAACGCTGACGGTTCCAATCGAAGCCTATGATACGTTTTCGCTCGACACCCGAGTTGGTGGCGGTCTAGTAGCATGCAGTCAATCCACCGTAGACCCCACTTCCACCCCCTCAATGTCCACGAATACAGCTGTGTAGTCACGTTCGTCGCCAGTCCAGTACGCTCCTTTCATCCACCTCCGCCGCTGGCCCCTTACGGTTCGTCCAAGTTTCGCCCGCGGGTCTATCGTAACAGGGAAGACCACAAACCTGGCGCGCTTCGTAAACATGCCTGGGGCGCCTGTTCTATTTGTTCCTTCGATGCTTCTGTTCCCCTCTCAACGACGCTCGCTCTATTTCCATGGGTATCGGATACGCACAAGACTGTATATCGTGGATGGAAGATACCCCTCCTACCCCGACAGCATGCACTTGTTGGTCTCTCTACAAGCGACAACTATTTATTGCCGAGCGGCGGCGCATACTACAACATACGCTCTTACGTGTTTTGTTGGTGACGAGTTTTCGGGAGCATGATAGCGGACTTCATGAGGAGAGCTTATGGGTAGTACGAAATCCCATGGTGCACATACCAGTAGTAGTGCTGTATGTGCGGCGTGAGAGTGCTCAGCCTCGTGTGAGCTGCGGAGTCTCTACCGTGGAATGGGTCTAGAGTGGGAGAATTTAAGGACGAATGGAGGATTACGAGATCATTTAACTAGGTTGAATGGATTCGAGCTTTGTTACAGTACCGTAAACTAATTAGCCATTCTTTCCCATATTTATCCCTTACCTACTTTAAAAACTTGGGTACTAGTTCTCTTCTTTCTCTCTCGCTTGACGATAAGCCATCGCATTCATTTGTTATGATGCCGGTGAAAGCCGGAGCTGCATCGTCCTCACGTGGCAGAGGGCAAGCAAGTCTCGCGGGGTCTTCTAGGGTGTGCAACAGATGAAGGCGGCCCAGGCTAGGCGCGTCGAGTGGATAGAAGCTATGACTATGAGAGGACGACGTTCAAGAATTCGCATTTCGCAGAGAAAATGGGGCACACTCATTCATACAGTACCTGAAATTGTACTACAGTACGTTACGATATCTGCGGTGATTGTGCAACGGCCCTACAGCTCCGGTTCGCCGTGTGTTTGATGTCCTGTCCCTGAGGAAAAAAAAATCATCAGCCCTGGCAAAATTGCGTCCGCGATCGATCCAATGCTAAATTAACATAGTCAAAGAATTGGTTCCTTGATTTATTGAGGGACGAAAAATGTTTAAAGCCTCGTTCTCGTTCTCGAAATCCGACTGCGGAGTCGGAGTACCTGTTACTACTACTGTATAGCAAGCATTCTGTTTCTTGAGAAAATGCCGCTGGTGCACATTGATTATTACGTTTGATTTCGCCAGAAGAGTAAGTACCCAGTAGTCAGGCTAGTTCAGTAAGACGAAAATTCTGACAACGCCGCCGAACCTGAGATTCTTTATCACCATACTGTAAGTTATAAATAAGAGCGTAGCGGGGCGTACTGTATGAGTATGACATCCGAGCCGAGTCCCTGTTGTGGCGGCGTCGTCAAGTGTGTTATAAGGCCCCGTTCGGCTGCTGTGCTAGCGCTGGCCCGGGCACGGGCAGGGCCCTGCGAAAACCGTCGACTATACTAACAGACTTTGGTGCCTTGCGAGTCTAAAAGCATGCTACTGTACCAACTAGGCCTACAGCCGAACGGGCCCCAACAAATTATTATAGGTTTCACGGAACCGGTACTGGAAGTCCGAACTTGAAGGAGAACCGGATATATTGTACTGTATGCGCCAGTAAAGGACAACGTCCGTTGGCTAAATGGTAAAAGCACACTAGTAGACGAGACGACACCGAGTTTTCGCTGCGGGAGCCATTCAGTTTTGTTGCGTAAGGGTTCGATAAATTTTGATACTGATGGAAGGACCGACACGTGAGCGTGGGAGGAAAATACCGGAAAGGATGCTTATGGAGTTGAGGGTGTTACGTAAGAAAGATATCGATGCGAAAAATTTGGATCAATCATCTCGTGCAGTTGCGCGTGTCTCCTCCTCTCCCTTTTTATCCCCTTTACCCACTGCATCCCCCCTCCACAAAATAAAATAGCACAACATAGACATGTCTCATGGGACTTTATATACATCTTCAGAAGTTGAGGGAAAGCGCGTACGTTGCTCTCCCCTCCCGCAAAAGTACTAGCTCCGCGATATCGTTTTGACGCCATCGCCGTGAAACAGATCAGCGCCATCGCGGCATATGCTGGACTCTCTGTAGAGGTCAAGGAAAGCACCTCGGATATCATCAAAACTCCCACCCTCACCAGCAAAGATGGTTTCTCCGTCTTTGAAGCCAGCGCTATTGGTCGTTACAGTGAGTCATATTGTTTGGCCCTGCACGAGGAGGTGAAACGCCGCCGATTATCGCAAATATCACCAACACGAATACACATAAATGGAAAACACGAGGGCCCGGTCTGTCGGACTGTCTCCTTGGTGCCAGAAATTTATATACTGTACTGTTTCCGGCTCCGGACAATGGATTAGGGCGACGGCATTTCGTCGATGAATTCATTTTCGCATGTAGTTGGGTTTCTTCGACTCTACTGACCAACTTGACACCTAGTCGCGTCGCTGGCTCCTAACTCCACCCTCGTTGGGCATGGACCCACGGAAGGCGCCCTAGTTGATCAATGGGTTGCCTTTGTCGATGCTGATATTTCCCGTCACAACACCCTTATCCTTCAGCTCGTCAAGGGTAACATTAGTCCCTACAACAAGCCCGTGCGTCATCATCCCCTCTTGGGTTTTCTTCCACTAAGTCTCTTTCCAGATCCACACCGTTTTCCAGGATCGCCTGAATTCCGCTCTCGTTATCCTCGAAAAGCACCTTTCTACCCGCACGTACCTTGCAACAGAGCGTATTTCGCTCGCAGACATTGTGCTTGCCGCCGAACTCCAATCCGCCTTCTCCACCAACGTCGATGCTTCCCACCGTGCGAAGCTTCCGAATGTCCTCCGCCACTACGAGACCATCGTGAACCAACCGAATCTTGCCTCCATCTTCGGCTCCACCGCATTCGTGGACAAGGCGTTGCAGTACACACCACCCCCGAAGGAGAAGAAGGAGAAAGCCCCTGCCCCACCCGCACAGCCCAAAGCTGAGAAGAAGCCTAAGAAGGAAGATGCTGATGATGACGATGACGACGACAAGCCGTACGAGGAGGCACCGAAGGAGAAGAATCCTCTGGATCTCCTGCCCAAGTCAACGTTCAATCTCGAGGACTGGAAACGCGCATATTCTAACAAAGAAACGCGTGGCAGCGGTGGCTCGCTCGAGTGGTTCTATCAAAAGTTCGTTCTCCTTATTGTTTTCGATCATGACTTGTTAATGGTGTGTGCGGCAGCTATGACAAGGACGGGTACTCGCTTTGGCGTGTGGACTTCAAGTACAACGAGGAATTGACACAGACATTCATGTCCGCGAATCAGATAGGCGGCTTCTTTAACCGCCTAGAGGCGTCACGCAAGTATCTGTTCGGCTCTGTTGGCGTGGTTGGCACGACGAACAACTCCGCTATCGCTGGCGCATTCATTGCACGCGGGCCGGAAATCAAACCTGTAGTCGATGTCGCACCCGACTGGGAAAGCTACTCATACAAGCGTATTGACCTGGAAAACGCGGAAGATAAGGCGTTCTTCGAAGCCGCGCTTGCATGGGACCTCGAAGTTGGGGACAAGAAGTGGGTGGATGGGAAGAACGTACGTCGATCTTCCTTCTATTTCTCGAGTTAGGTCGCTGATTTCTATCGATAGTTCAAGTAAATGTATTTGGCATCTGTACGCCCTGGCTTCTTTGACGTCACCTGCATTTGGTCTTCCCAAATGGTCCTCTCTGCATCTGGTCCCGCTCTCTTTCTGTTCTTCATTTCCTCCCTCTAGTTTTTGTTTTCATTACCTCTGCATTTGTCACCAATCCTGCCGGTGTATCGTTTAGCAGATATAAAAGAATGAGAAGTTTATACGAAGTTTTCGCCGCCGTTGTAACCTTTTCGGATTACGAAGCACTTTCCCTGCTAGACCTGCTTGCAGACGGTTGTTTGACTAGGAGAGTTTTCAAGGTCAAGTGGGCTAAGCCTCGTTCGGTACATACCGTGCCCTTCGTACCAGTGTTGAGTACTGCTAGTTGGGGTATCTGGGCAATTAGACAGTCACGGAGGCCAACCAGGCCCACTGGCAGTCTCAGCCAGTAGTCTCAGGCTCAGGGGGGTCCAACCACGCCGATTCTCAATATTTAAATAGTATTTCGTTACGATCGTACTGCTCGTCTCGTACCTTAAGGTCTAAACGGAGTAAAAAAAACTCGATTTCAACTGTTTTTGGACCCCAGCTGAGTGAGCTACAGTAAGTGACAAGCGACAGATATAGGCGCAGCACCGGATTTGGCCTTGGAGTGATTCCTGGCAGCTGTGCGCCAGCTGTTCCCACTGTCATGCTGCACTCGGTTTCGATGATGGCCCGGGTGGGGCTGTTTTCACTGTGAACCAAACCTGCACTCCTTGACAGCTGGTTTTGTGGGCGAGTCCATTTCGAGAATATGAGTGAGCTCTCTGATCTCTTGAGCTTTCTCCTTTCGAGAACGACTTTCGGTCGCATGACTGAAGTCTACGACAAAAGCCTCCCCAAAGGAGTGATGCAAAAGTTCGGAAGTCGGATATCCCGTGAAGGATGTCCGCCCCATGGATTGACTTTAGGTCGCAAGCAACGAGTCTCTGCGATTTGCCATTAGAATCCATTGAGATGTGAAGGAAACGACTTACTTGACGGAGTTTGAGGCAAGCTTATAACGACGGAAAAGCGAAACGCCAGCATATGTCATAACCAATGCGTAAGGTCCTTCGGCACCAAGCAAGGGCTCTTCATCAACAAACAAGCCAACATCGCACGGATTCCTTGAACACGTTTGGAGTGCAAGTAAGAATATACTCGATGTTCGTTCGTCAGCTGTGACTTTTCATCCCTCGAGAACGCGAGTTTGACAGCAACCTTAGCAGTGGGGCCTGATGGATCCAGTGCCATTGTTCCGATGTGCACGATACCAGTAGATCCAGGTTGCAGTTCAGCGTGGACGGTGATATGGATGGAGGGCTCAGTCCGCTCAGACGGTGGCGTGGTTTCATGCCCTGCAGAAAGAGGAGACGTTGGTGGTACTGCGGGGCCTGTGGCTTCTTTGGGCCTATCAGGTATGCGACGGAAAGTGGCGGGTGAGGGGAATCATAAATGTCAAAGAGGAATCGGAGGCAAAGACGGTTATGTGTCGCTGCGTTAGATAGAAGCGCCTAGTGAAGTTATCCATGAGTAACTATGGCTTGGCGAAGGAAGGAGATACAAACCCGGTCGTCGATCACCTTTTCGCTTGCATGACGCTTCACACTCCCTTCATGTCTGCCCCGTTTACCTTTAGTACCTGATCCACTGCTCCGTTTGTTGGATCCAGTCGGCCCTTCTGGAGAATAATCACCGAGGTCTACATCGGGGTCCGCTTCCTCATCTTTCAGAGATATGTCGGCAGGAGGGTCACGAGCTGTTTTCTCCCTGGCTTCTATGTCTTGCCTTGCCCTATCCATCGTTTCTTGGATTGCGGCGATGTAGATTCCGACTTGAACTTTGCCATAGGCAGGATTAGAACAAGAATGAGGTTCGATTACATGAGAGATATAAAGAGTTTGAGTTTTGCGATGACGGATTCCGATTATTTCATGGTTTCCGGAATGCAGGACCATTATAGTGCACTTATTGCGCACCGCCTGAGCCCATGCCTAGACAGAAATAAACGCAGTAAGAATCAGTATAATCAGTATTTAGACGAGGAATCACTATGCCACCTGTTGAAGAAACAACTGGGCATTGACCTCTTTCCGAGCACCGGGTGGCGGTTCGTATAATTCATCGTATAATTCATCCATAGGATCTTCTTTAGATATTTTCGGAGGAGCTCCCCTGCCCGCAGCACTCTTCCTATGAGTGCCCGCAGATTTCTTGTGAGTCCCCACAGGAATCGTCTTCCTGTTTGTGGCCATGGGAGGATTGCCGCGACGCCGTTTCACAGGTGTAGGTGCAAGGCCTGGAAGGGGAACAAGGGGAACCGTGAGCACATCGACGCGTCTCAACATCGATCATTGCATAACAAGGCTATATGGAAGCCTACCAGTTGTACCACCTTGTGTAGTAGCGCTCATGAGACTTTTATGCAGGGAAGTTGGTCGTGAATCGGCGGCAGATGTGGAAGGAACAATCGGCAGCGTCCAAGGTGGCGAGCGGGCATCAGAGCCCGCGTCGTAGCTCTCCCTGGGATCTTCCGTACCCTCCCAAAATCGATGATTGCAGACGGTATGGGTGCACTTCTTCCATGGGAATTTAGCGTGGGTTACGCCCATTTCCACAATCTCTTGCATCACCTGTGCAGTTCCTACACTCAAACTCTTCATTTCCCATAAAGCAAGAGTGGTAGTGCGAAAGGCCAGTTGTTCCATTATACCATTCTTCTCATCATCTTCGTTTTGTAGCAACTGTTGCTTCCATTGATCGTCTTTGAAGACACGCCGTGATATAAGAAGCACACCGTCTAAAATTTCCCAGCCCCCTATCTTCCCATCTGTCGTCCAATTCAAGATTGAGTCCCAATCTTCAGAAGAGGGATGAAGCGCGAGTGTCGATGCAATGGGAAGACAGTACGTCGCAGCGTCCTTGTAGGTTTCCGCGACCCCCATCTCGCTATACGCGGTCCGTCGAAAAAAGGCCCTGACCTGGTGATTGATTGTGTCCTCAGACAGTAGAACACCGATCTTTTTGGGTAGCGGTCGTTTAGCGACTGCGTCTTGGATAGCTTGATCCACCGTGTTTGCCATGGCGGAAACAAGTGTGTCGAAATAGACGACACGTTCCAAAATGAGATGCGATGCAAGGTGCCTGTCGTAGAAGGCAGCCTTGCGGGAGGACCCGATAGCAGTAGTCTGAGAAGCTGATGCGGCTGTATCCGGCGGTTCTTGGGCGTGCAAAATAACATCTTCCTCTTCCTCGGCACTCAATTGTGGGGGGTTCCAGGCAAGAACGAATTGAGCCTCCTTAGGCAAGATGTCGTCAAGATGCCCAGCGAGTCCGCTCGACGCGCCTTCCATAAGGTTCTGTATATCGAGGAATAGTACTAGTGATAACCGGTCCAAGACGGTATTGAGCGAACTCTGACGGAGATCGCAAGTGGACAAAGACAAAGATACGAAGAGGGGATCGAAAGGGGTTGTGCTGACTAATCGGAAATCCGTCATCGCGAAACTCAAACTCTTGTGCTCCTCCAGTGCGGCCTTGTAGCTGCTTGTACCCTGCTGCATATACGTTCACGTCAAGATCCTCTGCGGGTACTCAGAACAGGGATGCAGTATTGAGAACAAGCGTCCCCTGCAGGCACATCCACGACTGCTCTCATCCACAGCAGTGGTTGTCGGCTATGGCAAGTGTGCACACCACGTTGCGTATCTCGGCCTGCTCCTCAGGGGTGTTGGGAAAATCTAAGAGTGAAAGCTCACGACGAACAGCAACCTTCGCTGTTGCGACATATGCATCAGGTGGTAGTTCGTAAGATCTCTATGATTCTCGGAATTACGAAATCTTGCAACTGCAGCTCTCAGCCCCACTTTGCCTGATCCAATCCACCGTGGAGCTCAACGTAGTACCATCTCCTACATTGTCATTACGGATTTTATACTATACAATAAAAGAGACAGACGTGCGGTCACGGTCAGCGGAACAACGCGCGCGGGACGACTCGCCGGCCTCCGGGCGCTTCGGAGTGTCCCGTGGCTGCGTATTGTAACAACCGTTGTTGTATACTCGGACTCGCCGTGACGACCCGACACACCACTCTTCGTGCCCTTTGCCCTCCAATTTCCATTTTACGCTCATCTTCCCCCTCCTGCACTCCGTTTCGAGCGACATCGCAGCAATATTAATCTAAAGGATTAGGATAGGAAACTGATAGCGAAGAAGAAAGGCTGCGGGCCGGCCCGGTGTGCCTGGCGCAAGACACGACACGAACACGGACAACCGATTCTGCTGCGCAAGTGACCGCAGCTCCGAGTTTTGTCATACCGTGACATTAAAACACTAGAAACACTAGAAATACCAGAGCAGAGTAGCCCCGACTGTAATCGATGTCGGCTCGTACAGCTCTCAACAAGGATCTCATCATGAGGCGCGTCTCTGGCCGCCGCCATCAAGTTCATAACGCCACCAAATCCACCACTTCAACAACAGATAGCGACACTAATGTTCATTTCCCCCACGAAAGGTGCGATCTTCCCCCTATACGCGTCCACTCTCTTGCCGATTGTCCCAACCTCTTCTCTTGTCAAGTGACGTGCAAACGTCGTCCGCCGTGTTCTCCGATGTGTTCGCCCGCGTCGAATCCGGATTCAACCATTTCCGAACCGTCACTCACGACCACAACGCGCGCCTCGCGGCCATTTCCGCGGTAGATAAGGAGGTAGATGCCACCAGGCAACTCCTCCTATCTCTACTTACGCGTCGCAATGCCCTCGCTCCGATTTCCCTTCTACCGCCCGAGATTCTCGCGCGGGTGTTCCATTTACTTGCGCTCGATGAACCACCAAATGGTATCAAACCGACTTTGGGCTGGATAAGAACCACGCACGTGTGTCGGCACTGGCGTCAAGTCGCACTGGACGATTCGTCGTTATGGGCCAGAATCCCCTGCATCGATTCGGGCTTGGACACGGCACTGATTTCCGAAATGTTAACTCGCTCGCGGAATGCACCGTTGGAAATCGACATCAGCATCATGAGGGCGATACCAAACCCTATGCACATGTTCCCTCCGCACCTCTCTCATACTCGCGCGCTCCGACTCTATGGCCTGGAAGGGTCTGACTTTGAGGGCGTCCGAGAAATTTTCAGTCGGGAAGCTCCAGCCCTGCTACATTTCGAACTTGATTTCGCCGTCGGCTATCCTATGATCTTCGAGGACCTCGGTGGGACGACGTCATTCAAGAGCCAGTCCCCGAAACTACGGTCATTCTGCATCTCTCAACTCTGCGTCCCATGGTCATTCATTCCTCGTGGCAGTTAACACAGCTGAAGATAGTTCTCCAAGCCGAGATGTTTGACGAAGACATTCCTTCGCTTGGCAATGCAAGTCAGTTCATTGATCTGCTGGTCAATTGTCCAGCACTGGAAATCCTCGTCCTTGATCTCTGCTTACCCAGTGACCTTCCCCAATCTCCATGGGGTCGGACAGTCCATCTTCCACGCCTTTCCCGGTTGTGCGTTGGGGATTCAACTCCCCGGATCACGAATTTGTTGAAGATGCTCAGGTTACCTTCCAGTACAACGCTTCACCTGCGCTGCATCTCTAACATTGGTTCCCCCGACAATGACTATCACATACTTCCCGTCGTCTCTGCCCAGTTCCAAACTTCTGTCCCCGTTGAATTCAAAAGTCTCAAAGTTACCCTCAACCACACGCGCAGTATGTTAGATATTGTCGCATCTACTTCTTTCCCCCCGTCAATAGTCCCATCGTCCCGTGACATTGAAGTGGACATGGATGGCGAGGCCAAGTTTGTTCTATCGTTCGACGGGTTGGCCGAGATTGCCCACTGGAAAGAAATTCTTGAACGAGCATGCAAAATGCTGCCTATTTCGAACCTAGAATTCCTTTCCATCAGCACTCCCAACACAGTTGGTTCTATAGATTGGGCCGAGCATTTCAAGCGTTGTACAAACGTTACCACGATTCAAGCCATTGGGCGCGGAACCAGTGGTTTTATACGGGCTCTCACACCTCCAAGTACGAAGAATTTGAAGAAAGGGAAGAGAAAGAAACGTGATGACAGTGGAACCTCCGCTATACGAGCGCCAGGGCCTATTATCTTCCCCAACCTGACGTCGCTGTCATTAGAAAACTTGGACTTCACCGAAATCAAGTCCCGCTCTGGCGTCCTATACGAAGTTTTCGTCAATGGCCTCCGACAGCGCAAGTCAACGTACAACGTGCCCATAAGGAAGCTCCGCGTCGACCACTGCGTCTTCCCCGCCAAGCGAGCGAACAATCTGGAAAAACTCGTCAAGGATTTCCACTGGGACGGAGAAGAGGGCTCGATCGATACGTTCGATGAATTTGAGGACTTTGATGAAGATTACGAATCGGACTTCATCGAGCCTGGAGCGCGGTGGGAAGACTTTTTCGTCGGTTCTACGCAAGCTGAATGGGAGTGGTGGGATAATTATTCGGACGGGTATTAACGGAGAAGATCGAGAAGAGCTGGATGGACCTGTAATTACCTTGGAAGCTTCCCTTGTTTGCGATACGCTGAGTCGTATCCAGGCCTGCGCTACCGCTTTGTATCCGCTTTGTATCTCTTGACCTGCTGTTTTTTTCTTTTCCATTTTTTCCCTTTCCTTGACGACATCCAAACCTGTTGTTTTTTCGTACTAAAGAAGAAGCAAGTGAAATGTACGATACTGATATTATTCCGCCCATGTAGACAATAACGCTGTGTACAATCACGCCTCGTTGCGGACCCGGCCCTCGAACACTGTTATTGTACTTGTTTGGGACTCTGCATTACGAATGTAACGTGTGATAAGTGGCTTTGTCGACGATGTCATCTGAACTCTACTACGGAAAGAGGCCAAAAACCAAAAACCAAAGAAAAAAAACTATGATGAAGTCCGTGTTCAAAATGGCTTGAAAGATGACATGGGTGACTCGGATGGTGTTCTCGCATTTCGTCAGTTTACCTCATTTCTATGCATATGTATGTAGCCTACTTGGATTATACAGACGCACCGTTACATAGCCCGAGGCCGGTTTATATTCCGATTTTCTGTCAGCTCTAAGGGCCCGCACACCAGTTAGACATTGCCAGTCGGTGGTCCCCTCAAAGCATTGCAAAGTGCCATGCAACCATGCTCGCCTGAGACTACCACACCTCCGCTGCCCTCAACCTCTGTGTGGGCACGGATTCGCTAAGGCGATGAGAGGGAAGTGGTCTGGGCTGAGTGCAAAGAGGGAGTCAGTTCGAGTCTGGGGACGAGCTCAACAAAGGAAGTCCCATGGCGAGTGGGGCGTTTTAGTAGTTGGTCTCTTGTTTTTTTTTTGGTTTTGTGGATGTTGGAATCGGTGATTAGACGGTGCAGGGGCTCCTGGTGAGGGGCCGGATCAGCTCATGCTTTGATCGCACCTATGAGATTGCAGGGGAGGGGAAATTTTCATTTGAACGCCTCCGGCACTTTATCTTGACCCAGTTTGATTTATCTCATCAAGCGTCTCAGTCCGGCATGCAACAGCCAACCATTCATACCCGCGTTGCCCGACGCTTTTGTCGCTCGCGCGCACGCCGCACGCACGCCGACCTCGCGCCCCTGGCAGTCCCTATGGGGGCGCCGTTTTCCTCTTCGAAACGTTGCACGATCACGTCGATCGTCATTTATTTTCCTCCCCACATGTCTAAATAATGTCTCACTTCATTTTCGTTGCCCCACATGTATTCTTTTCTTTTCACATGCTTCAAGAGCATCCTTGTTACTTAAAGGTGTAGTGTGCACCTGAATAAAGTTGTCGTGTCCTCGATTCTCGTCCTCGCTTGCGTCTGCGTCCACTCGTCCTCCACCCTCTCTTTTTTTCTCGAGGCTCTAAGTCGAATCCTCGGCTCCCTCCGGCGTCTTCCCACGCCACTTCAGTGACGCGTTGGCCTGCGCTGCTCGTTCGTATTCGACTCTAGTGGACGCTGTGGCGATGGTGGTCACGCGGAGTCGCGGACCGAGGGGTCGTCCGGTTCAATTGTGCCGGGGAAGTAATGTGGAGCACGACTTCAAGCAGGCGTATGTGTTGAGAGGGTGTCGGTGTTTGGGGGCTGGGAACTTGAAGCGCGTAGGAGATGAAGAGCGGGAGAGGGATAAGCAGGCGGCAGTGAACATAGACATTGCACGATCGAAGGCACCATGGGGGTGGGAAGCCTTGCGTGACGGGAGAGGTAGGACCAGCGGGTGGGGCGGAGTGCTCGTGGGTAGAACACGTAGAACGAGGCAATATTATAGTAATAGAAGCTGTCAATTAAAATTTGAATAATTTATGGAGAAAGAGTTACAGTACTGATACGAATCTGAAACCAATTCGCTTCTACAGCCACCACCCAAATCACACCACGGCAGAGGCAACATCTTCCACGGAGCTTAAGGCCGAGCCCAGATCCCTACTGCTTGGCTTTGATTTGATTTCAGATACGGACATCTCGGCGGGAACTTGAAGGCGGCGGCCAGGTTCCGTGAACGAGGTTGTATTGACAAGCACTTGCGTCGAAGACGTAGGGTGCAACACTGACGGTGGAGGCCCACTGAGATTCGGCCCGTTCTGTTCCAGAATATTTGAAAAGCCAAGAGAAACGCGGATGAGAATCAGCGTCGGCGCGATGCCCTGTGTGATTTTCGGAGATAACTGGTTTACAACGAGTTCTCGGCTTTCCATGGGCAAGGAATACGCACGTAGATTTGCACAGCAATCGGGTTGACGATGTCCATCGCGGGGTTTTTGATCGCGAAGGGATGACGAAACCGAGCTGCGCGGCAAGATAGAGCATGCCGCTCTCGACGACGATTTCGATGGCAGCCTGGCCTGTCCGTGTCGGGAATTGTGCGCTACCCACGTTGCGCGCCTTGCGAGGAGAGAGATACCAGATGCGCGCAGCGATGAGGCTTGTCACTATCACGTTTGTCCCCAATGGAAGCGAGTAGGTGGCGAGACTTAATAATGGTGCTATGGACTCGGAAGGAGAAACCAACGGCGAATTCGGGTTTACGCTTAGCAGAATATAAGCTACCACGATATTACATACTGACACCGAAAGTGGTTGGTGAGCACCAGCTCGCTGCCATTGTAATTAGTAAGTCCTTACCTAGGCTTGCAACCGAAATAAGACTTGGTAAGATGATGACCCAATAATTCCTGGACCACAGCAACCAGCAGCGATAGATGAGGATAAGTTCACCGATGAGATTCGTGACCGAGAGGAGGATATTAGTAGCGACAGAGAGGACGATTGTCTCGTCTGTGACACTTTTCACTATCTGCGGGAGTGTTAGTGTTTGTGTAGCTTCAATATGGATTGGAGCATACAAAGATTTCGATGAAAGTAAGGCTGAACTGTAGTACGAAGTGAGTGGAACAAGAAAGGTACAAGAGTCCACTGATAATGAAAATAGGTTTATTAAAGCTGGTCCCGCGGCGTGGGACGTGAAATATTAGATAGGTAGACAACGCGAAGAGAACCGTATAACATCCTAGAGGGAAATGAGTGATCAGCTTGTCTTTCCGGTGCTTGCAGAGAACGCACCGTAAAAGATCGCCTCGCATCCGATGCCTACCACGGATGCCATTCCAAAGCTGATTGTCATGGCTGTCTGGGACGCGAGGGGTTACTGGTACAGGGTGGGAAGTGCGACCCTGATAGCTACAACTGAACGTGGATAAATACTTCCCGGGCATAGGCAGAAACAAGGCACCCGTCTCCGAGAAGCGATTGAATCGAGTTTGAGGGAATACAGTAAGCCATCAGATGCATCAGGCCTCAGGAGTAAGGCCCGAATGCGTATTGATTGACAAGATTGCGGGGTTGTCTCCAACAGTTTTTACGGTGGTGAGCGTGTACGCGACTCTGTTCCGGAACTATCCATAATGACAACGGCATTCGTAATAGCTATCGCCTCAAGGGTGACTATCATATCCATAAAGGATCCTTCAACAACCGAAAGCGGTGTGATATAGTAACAGTGTCGTCGCCTGATCCACTGTAGCTGAGGTTCGGGTTCCAGAAGCACCCAATCCCTGTCGCATACGTATACCCGTTGCGCTGGCATGTCGCCCGATGTGACGATGGAGACGCACTGCTTTGTGATCACTTGCGTAGCTCGTGATGCTGAAAAATAAAACAAACGTTTCTGCATCGCTGGCAGCTTGCTGGCAGAGTCGACGAGCCACGCAGCTTAAACCATCGGCACTTTTCACTTCAGTCGTTCTCGAACGCATACAAACACAGGCGTACCTCAACGACAATCCTCGAGGCTCCATAAAAGTGCAACAAAGTAACGGAGCCTTCTCGACTAGTCAGTAACATGGTGACACTGCCAGTGGCGGGGTGACAGTCGTGTGCATGTGGCTGTGAGCGCCTTCACCCACGACCCTCAACGTTCAACAACTTCAACGCTCGAAGTTCAACGTTCAACTTTTGCTGACCGTATCATCTTTTCATTCAGTCATTCTTTCCACAGGGTAGTCCCGGTCTCGACCATGCGTAGCGCTATATATCACGGGCCAATCTACGTTTCCCCTGCACTTGATGTCATCTTTCGTGATTGTGCCTGTTCTCTCATTGGCTGCATAATTGCCAGTAGGGGAAATCACAGTAGCGTTTTGAGGCTGTTTGAGGCTGTTTTGCCCTTTGTTTTGAGTCTGGTTTTAAGACCAAAAACGACGCAAAACCAGTTTCAACTTTGATAGCTCCAGTTTCAAACCCGGTTTTCGTGTTGGCGGAGTTTGAAGTTTAGCATGTGGTTGCGGTAATAAAATGATTTTCTATTAACATTTGGCCGCTTATAACTACGTCCTATCATGTGGAAATTCTAGAATTTATTTATTTAATTGACCAGTTACAGCATGTTGTGGTGTGTAAGCCCAGATCGAAGCATTAGAATATAAAGTACACCTGAGATCGGTCGGACCCAAGGCTGGGTAGCTCAATGGTCAGAGCACCTGGCTTATATTTAGGAGCAGTGGGGGGCCCTGGGTTCAAATCCCGGTGTGGTCGTACGCTGTTTTCAAAATTAATTTAAATCGGGAGTTTGCCGGAGTCACCTGATCCTCGACTTTTTTACTTGTTAGTGATTGTTCAAACTCCGAAGTGTTTGCCGTGCAAGCCGTCCAAACGGTTTTCGGGCGGTTTCAAAACGAAAATTAAAACAGGACTCAAAACAAAAGTCAAAACAGGCCTCAAAACAGCCTTGAAAACGCTACTGTGATTTCCCCTAGTGATAGCTTTTGCCGTTGATCCATTTGTAAAACCACGTTCCCGAGTGGTTTACTCCGTCAAGCTACGACTTATCAATATATATTGTACGTATCCAATTACCCGTCAAATATGCTCATTGCGTACTGTGCGCTGCTATCATGTCTGCACGTTTCGGCTGGGCGGCTAGGCTGACCGGCTTGAGACTTTCATACAAGCATCAGTCCAATAAATTAAAGAAAGGCTGAAACTTACATGTGCCAGGCATCAGAGAACGATCAAGCTGGGAGCGATGCAGAAGTTGAGCATGTATGTGAGCGTCACTCAAAAAGCTGAGCTGGTATGCTGTGCAAAGATGGTGTCGAGGCGACCATCAGTTTCAGGATGAACTTGGCGACTCGCGGTATGACAGTCGAGCGTACTGTATATGCGTCGAACCCACACTACTACGCGCACCCTCCCATTTCCGGCTCCATCCTTGGTTCTTTGACGCGCTGGATGATTTCGCGGACACTGCCCAGGCTGCCCGCTTTAAGGTGGTCCTTCCACGCTGGTGCAACCTGAAAAGCTTGGCACATGGTGCTCGCAGCGGGGCACGGATCTGCCAGGACGAGAGCCAAACTGGGTGGTGAGGTATGCTTTTTAGTGGTAGTGAGTCCAACATGGGTGATGATACGAACGTGGATGTACAGAGGCAGGTTGGGTGTATACGGGCCAGGATAAACCAGTGACGAACAGGTTCATGGCAGCGAGCGTGATACCTTGAAGGCTGAAGCAAGCAAGACACAAGGCAACGGTCGCAAGCTAGCTCCTCACTAGGCCTCACTGGCAGACAACGGCGTATTGGCATTACTAGTACAGTACTGTGCAATTATGGACGAATAGTGGTGGAGTTACTTGGTCCCTCCCCTTTCAGAAGTTTCGGGAGAAAGCTTTGAGGATTATCTCAAGTCCAGGTTGCGGGCACCAGTAGTGTACCAGTGCTACTGCCATATTCGTAGGATTTTTATTTGGGAGCCAGCAATCGCCGGATTCAATCTAAAAAAATCCGCATTACTGTAGTCAGTAGTCCATCACCGAGCGGTTTCTTGATCATCTCACGCGAGAGGTATATTGTACGACAAAGGTTGTAGCGTTGTGGTGCCAAGCCAACCCTAACTTAGGGGGAAGACTAATTTTGTTTCCCAACATGTCTTCATTAGCTTCATTCCGGAACTCGACACTAGTACTGTGGACCCCGGAGCCTAACCAGTTGCTTCCTTGCTGCAGTTTTATCTTTCATTTCATCCCTGACAACCTGAAGAGACGGTATTCTCACGGCGCTACGAACGCGAGGGAGAGCCAATCAGTCCGACGACCTCATTATCTCAGTGCTCAGCCGGGTTCCCACAGACTACAGGTCTGTCTTCTACTTCTCTTCACCCTCACACCTTAGTATAGGACATACTGATCTAACTCTGAGGCAACAGTAGCGGCATTCGTCTTGGTCTCGCCGCAGGACAGGCACCGGAAAAACGAGAAGAGGGAAAGGTCAGGTTGAGATGCAAAGTACAAAAGAACGCAAGGACAGCCCGAATTCTGGTCCATGGACTTCCTCTAATCGAACGCACAACTCTTCGACTTTTTGATTCCCGTCATGAGCATCATCTTCACAAAACATTCCAAGATGAACACTTAATAGGTGACTGTGATGACATTGGCCATACGCTCCGGAGTTCTTACGGCTCTCCTCACGACCATTATCCTCGTCAAGAACCCCAAAAGAAGAACGTAAAGGCACTGTCATCAAAGTCCTCTATCATGCTACATAATGGGGGTCTTTGACGACAGTGCACTTCGTGTACTCTTTACAGAAAAGAAGCCAAAATCACGATGGGGCCCCGCGTTCAAAGTTTGAAAGGTGACATGGATGGTGTTCTCTCCACTGGTTTCCATCCGTATAACTGAACGTCCATTCACAAGTAAAACGTACGATACTGGTACTGTCGTTCATATTTTGTTTAAAATTTTGTAGATATCCTCCGCCTGACACGGCAGCGTGCTATTTCCCCTGTAATAATATATTCTGACGATGAAGAAATGTCATGTGTAACTTACGAGCTAGGCATGGGCCGGGCCGCCCCCTGGTCTCCGAGACGTACAGTCACGATGGCGCGACGACAGCATACCAAGTCCATACCTTTCTTTCACAACAGGCTGCCCAAACCGCAACCTTTAAACCAAACCTCCCAAATGACGGACAGCGGTGTTACCACCCATTTTCCTCATGAAATGTGAGAGTACCCTTTTTATCCGCTTTTAGGGTTGCTCTCCTGTCCAGACAGTCCAGTACATCCATATTCTCCGATGTATTCGCCCAAATTGATTCCAGATTCAATCTTAATCACTCCGAAACCGGCATTTACGACCCCAGTGCCCGCGTTGCGGCCATTTCCGCACTCGATAAGGGGATAGATGCCGCCAGGCTATTCATCTACTCTCTGCTTACACGTCGCAATTCCCTCGTGCCAATTTCCGTTTTACCCCCCGAGATTCTTACATGGGTCTTTCACTTCCTTGTGCACGAGGAACCGCCTCTTTCTAAAAAAGGAAATCTGGGCTGGGCCAGGGTCACGCACGTGTGCCGGCACTGGCGTCAAGTCGCACTCGGCGATTCGTCGTTGTGGGCTAGAATCTCGGGCATTCCGACGAACACAAAGTGGATCTCAGAGATGCTGGCTCGGGCGAAGAATGTGCCGTTGGACATCGAGCTCAGCGCGGTTTCATGGTCAAATCTACAAGCGCTTCTCATGATCCCTCCACATCTCTCCCGTACTCGCCAACTCCGCTTTCAAATATCCGGGTGTACGCTTCACTCTGATAACATCCGAGAAATTCTTAGTTGGGAAGCTCCAGCTCTGGAACATTTCGAACTCAGGGATACCGGCCATTCCC
The DNA here is from genome assembly GCA_022496225.1 of Russula aff. rugulosa BPL654. Lineage (NCBI taxonomy): Eukaryota > Fungi > Basidiomycota > Agaricomycetes > Russulales > Russulaceae > Russula > Russula aff. rugulosa BPL654. The sequence continues at coordinate 46,410 of WTXE01000071.1, read as the reverse complement.
CTGTTATCTTCCCAGACATGCTGTTCAAAGGGCATGCCCCGAGGCTACGGACGTTCTCACTCTTCCGAGTCGTCATCCCTTGGTCACTGGTTCCTCGCGGCCAGTTAACGCAGTTGAAAATAGCCGGTCCCGATGAAGACGTTGGTTTTCCTGGAGATTTAAATCAGTTTATTGATCTCCTTGTCAACTGTCCGGCGTTAGAAGTTCTTGCACTTGAGTCCTGCCTGCCCTCTCAACTCACGGACTCGGAATTCCCGCACGGTCGAACAATTCCTTTTCCCCACCTTTCCCGCTTGCGCCTTTGTGGTTCAACCTCCCGCAACATGAATATGTTGAAGATGCTCAAGCTACCTTCCTCGACAACTCTTCATTTGGATTGCATCTCCGCTGCCTTTATTAACAATGACTCGGAGGGTCTCTTACTTCCAATCATTTCAGCTCAGCTACAAGGTCCTGCCCCCGTCGAGTTCAAAAGTCTCACTGTTACCATCGCGTACCACAGGAAAAGATCATTAAACATAACTGCATCGACTATTCCTTCTACGTTGCGAAATCTCCAGACCCAATACCTTGAAGATGACATAGTTTGCAACCCTCAGGCTGAGCTTGTTCTATCATTCGACGGGCTATCCCGGCCTGGCCAGTGGACAGACCTTCTTAAGCAAGCATCCAAAATGTTGCCAATTTCAAACGTCGAGTCTATTTCCATGTCCGCCCCTAGTATGGCAATCGACATAAGTTGGGTGGAACTCTTTAGCTGCTGTACAAATGTCACCACTATGCAAGTGATTGGGCATGGGACAAGTAACCTCGTGCGGGCGCTCACTGCTCCAACGGTCACAAATGCTGGATCCAGCAAGGAAGCAAGGAAACGGAAATACGACAATGGAGAAATACTGTGGTACAGCCGGTCAGCACTGTGACACATGCGCGTGGAGCAATATTTCCAAAACTGAAGTTCCTGGGATTGAGCGAGCTGATCTTTGACGAAGGCAAACATCACCCCCGGGGTACCCTATTCGAAGTTTTCGAGAGAGGCCTCCAACAGCGCATGGCAGCGTCCGGGGAACCTTTGAGATTACTCCGCATCAGTGACTGCCACATCAGTACCGAACGTGCGAACAACCTGCGAAAGCTCGTCCAAGACTTCCACGGGGACGTGAATTACTTTCAGTTCTAGCTGGCTGATTTGAGAACTTTGACGCCTAGGAACACGCCTTTACAATACTGGGGAAGTCATTTACGTCGGTCACGGTACTATGCTACATGACTGGGACTTGGACGGGCATAACGATACGGACGGGTGGTGAATATGAGTGATCAGGCCGATCAGGTGCTGTGACGGCGCTCCGAATCATAGAGCTGTCCCTGTACATGTGTATCGTATCGAATCTCCTTTGATCGCCTGCCTTTTCTTTTTGATGAAATCCGATCGGGTTATGTTACCCGGCATAGGCCGGCAGGCCAGTGATATCCATTAACAATTAAAATATACGATAATAATACGCTTTGTCGTTTATTTTTGTTCAAAAATTTGTAGATAAGTTTCTTAGCCTGACACGGCAGTGCACAATTTGTTTGCCCTGTAACGAGATGATGTTACTGTACTAGTAATGGGGGAATGTCATATGCCGAGCCGCCCGCAAGATTTTCTATATACGCTGTAAACATCACTTCACTTGCCCCAAAATTGCGCACCTGCACACAAATGTCCTAAAGTCACTTATGGTTTCTATACGTTCAAATGGGTTTCACTGTCGTGCAGCAATTCAAAAAGTGTAAAAACACTGGTCAGAAACGATGGCCATAAATATTGGTCAGAATGTAATTCTAATTGGATGAGCACATAGGCATTGTCGATTGGACCAACTTTCATTAAAAAAACTTGTTAATCTGATGAGTATTCATCGAAATAAAATCCAAATACTTTGGGTGCTCAAATGTATCAAAAAGTCGCGTCGCGTCGCTTGTGCCAACACTTCTGAAAACGGCAATAATGCCGTTAGAGAGTTTCACCGTGACACCGTGACCGGTACCCAAAACACCTTAAAGTTGTCAACATCCCTAATGACGGACACTGTCCATTTTCCTTATGAAAGGTGAGAGTACCCAATTTATCCGCTTTTATGGTTACCTGAGCTCTTTTCAAGTGATATCCAATCCATGCTCTCCGATATATTCGCCCAAATTGAATCCAGATTGAATCCTAATCACTCCGAAAACGGCATTCACGATCCCAGTGCCCGCGTTGCGGCCCTTTCCACAGTTGATAAAGGGATAGATGCTGCAAGTAAGGGGATAGATGCCGCCAGGGAATCCATTCGCTCTCTGCTCACACGTCGCAATACCCTCGTGCCAATTTCCGTTTTACCCCCCGAGATTCTTGCGAGGGTCTTTCACCTCCTTGTGCGCAAGGAACCGCCTTTTTGTGGAAGAAGAAAAAATCTGGGCTGGATCCGAGTCACGCACGTGTGCCGGCACTGGCGTCAAGTCGCGCTCGGCGATTCGTCGTTGTGGTCTAAAATCTCGGGCATGCTGGCGAACACAAAATGGATTTCGGAAATGCTGGCTCGTGCGAAGAATGCGCCGTTGGACATCGATCTCAATGCTCTTAGAAGGTCAAATCCAGAAACGCTTCTCATGATTCCTCCACACCTCTCCCATACTCGCCAACTCCGCTTTCATGGCCTGTCTACTCTCCACTCTAACATTATCCGAGAAATGTACAGTTACGAAGCTCCAACTTTGGAACATCTCGAGCTCACGGTTAACGAGGATTCCCCTATTACCTTCCGAAGCATCAGTGGGTACATGCTGTTCAAGGGGCATGCTCCGAGGCTACGGACGTTGTCACTCTCCGAAGTCGTCATTCCTTGGTCACACATTCCTTGCGGCCAGTTAACACAGCTGCAAATAGCCTGTTCTATTGAGGGCGCCCATTATCCTGGCGATTTAAATCAGTTGATTGATCTCCTTGTTAACTGTCCGGGGTTAGAAATTCTTGCACTTAATTCCTGCCTTCCTTCTCAACTCACGGATTCGGAATTCTCACACGGTCGAACAATACACCTTCCCCACCTTTCCCGCTTGCGCCTTTGCGGTTCAACCTCTCGCATCATAAATATGTTGAAGATGCTCAACCTACCTTCCTCAACAACACTTCATTTGAATTGCATCTTCAATTTTACCCACAATGACTCGGAGCTTCTCTTACTTCCTGTCATTTCAGCACAGTTCCAAAGTCCTCCCCTGGTCGAGTTCAAAAGTCTCATTGCCACCATCTGGGGCGACAAGACATTACAAATAACCGCATCGACTATTCCTCCTACATTGCAAAATCACCGGACCCTACACTTTGACCGTGACATGGTCGGCAATGCTGAGCTTGTTCTATCATTCGACAAGCTATCCGGGTCTGGCCTTTCGACAGACCTTCTTAAACGAGCATGCAAAATATTCCCTATCTCAAACCTCGAGTTTATTTCTTTTGCCGCCTGGATGACCACGAATATAATCGACATAAATTGGGTCGAACTCTTTAGCTGCTGTACAAATGTCACCATGATGAAGGCGATTGGGCTCGGGACAAGTAGCCTCGTGCGGACGCTTACTACTCCAACGGTCGCAAATCCTGAATCGAGCAAGGAAGGAAGGAAACGGAAACGCGCCAACAAAGAAAGTACTGTGGTACAGCCGGCCAACACTGTCGCATATTCGCATGCGGCAGTATTTCCAAAACTGAAGTTCCTGGAAGTAAGCGAGCAGAACTTTGCCGAAGGCAACCTATTCTATATTTTCGAGAAAGGCCTGCAACAGCGCATGGTAGCGTCTGAGGTGCCTTTGACATCACTCTGCATCAGTCGCTGCGACATCAGTACCGAACGTGCGAACGACCTTCGAAAACTTGTCCAATATTTCCACTGGGACGAGGATGATAAAGGTTTAAGTGGTGTTTGAGGTGTTTGACGCCTACGAACAGTATCTTTACAATACTGGGGAAGTCGTTTTCGTCGCCACGGTTCGGCGCTGCATGATTGGACTCGGACGGGGATAACAATTTGGTCAGGTGGGAATCGTGGGATGACTATTCAGACGGGTGGTGAACGTCAGTGACGAGGTGCTGTGATGGCTCACCGAGCCCCTACATCGGAAGATGTCTGCTTGCCATATGGCATGTTACTGTACCCTTGTCTACTTTTTGACTCACTTGCCTTTTCTTTTTGATGACGTCCAATCGAGTTATGTTACCCGGCGTGCCAGAGATGTTCATTCACAAATACAATAGACGATACTGATACTGTAGTTCAGTCTTTGTGTAAAAATTTGTAGATATCCTCCGTCTAACATGACGATGTGCAATTTCCTTGCCCCGTAAGAAAAACAGGACGGTGTTGACGAGGGAACATCATGCGCTACAAGCTTCGCTGTCGCCAAAGTGCCTGGTCCAGGAAATGCCTTTACACGGCTGAGTCAGGTGGCGCGAATAGGGGTTTCTACCTTCAAGTTGTCAAACATCCAAATGACAGACAACAACGTCACTGTCAACTTCCCTCATGTTATGGTTGCCTGATCTCTTGTCAAGTGATATCCAATCTATGTTCTCCGCTATATTCGCCCAAATTCATTCCAGATTCAATCCTAATCCCTCCGAAACCGGCTTTCACGATCCCAATGCCCGCATTGCGGCCATTTCCACAGTTGATAGGGGAATAAATACTGCAAGTAAGGGGATAGATACCGTCAAGCAATTCATTCGCTCTCTGCTTATACGTCGCAATACCCTCGTGCCAATTTCCGGTTTGCCGCCCGAAATTCTTGCGCGGGTCTTTCACGTCCTTGTGCACGAAGAACCGCCTTTTTCTAGAAGACGAAATCTGGGCTGGATCAGAGTCACACACGTGTGCCGGCACTGGCGTCAAGTCGCGCTCGACGATTCGTCGTTGTGGGCTAGAATCTCCGGCACCCAGGCGAACACAAAATGGATTTCGGAAATGCTGGCTCGTGCGAAGAATGCACCGTTGGACGTCGAGTTCAACTTTGCAAGGTCAAGTCGAGAAGCGCTTCTCATGATTCCTTCACATATCTCCCATACTCGCCAAATCCGCTTCTACGGCCTGTCTATGCGTCACTCTGAGGGTGTCCGAAAAGTGTACAGTCGCGAAGCTCCAGCCCTGGAACATTTCGAACTCACGGTTGACCCCAATTCCGCTACTCCCTTTCGAGCCTTTTGGCGGAACGTGCTATTCAAGGGGCATGCTCCGAGGCTTCGGGCGTTCTCACTCTCCCAAGTCGTCATCCCTTGGTCACTCATTCCTCGCGGCCAGTTAACACAGTTGAAAATAGCCCGTCTCGATGAGGATGTCGATTCTCCTGCCGATTTAGATCAGTTGATTGATCTCCTGGTCAACTGTCCGGAGTTAGAAATTCTGGAACTTGAGTCCTGCCTACCCTCGCAACTCACCGAATACCCACACGGTCGAACAATCCACCTTCCCCACCTTTCCCGCTTGCGCCTTAGCGGTTCAAACTCCCGCATCATGAATATGTTGAAGATGCTCAAGCTACCTTAACAACACTTCATTTGAATTGCATTTCCAAACCTATCCACAATGACTCGGAGCGTTTCTTACTTCCTGTCGTTTTATCTCACTTCCGAAGAACTGCCCCCGTCGAGTTCAAAAGTCTCACGGCTTCCATCCAGTTTCATAGGACATGTTCATTAAACATAACCGCATCGATTTTTCCGTCGACATTGCGAAATCAACAGACTCAAAAGTTTGAAGATGACATAGCAGAAAACGTTAAACTTGTTCTATCATTCGACGGGCTAATCGAGTCTGGCCACTCCACAGACCTTGTTCAGCAAGCATGCAAGATGTTGCCAATCTCAAACCTCGAGTTTATTTCCATATCCGCCAATAAGACCGTTGCTGTACAAATGTCAACACGATGCAGGTGGTTGGGCTTGTGGCTGGGCTTGCCTGCCATATGGTGTGTTAGTTAGCGTGCTGATCCACCTTCGTCTCTTTTGACCCATCCTCTTTTTCTTCGTTTATGACATCCGATCGATCTGTGCTACTCGGTGCCAGAGATGTCCATTCATGAGTAAAAATATGGTATTGATACTACTGTCATTCTTTTTTCCAGATATTTTCCGCCTACCACAGCTTGTTTACATAGCAAGAAACTGTTCTGTTCTGACGGGGGACAAGTGCTGCGACTTTTGGCAAGGGAAATGTTGTGTGCAAACTTGAGGTGTTTCCGGGTCTACCGGTTGAGGACTGGCGAACGTTCGTACGAGCGGTCTGTACTGTAACCGGCCGGACTTGTCCCTTGCGTCACGGTCACGTGCAAGGGTTTCGATCTTGGCGCCTGCGAGTCGAGTAGAAGGCTAGTGGTTAGCGAGAGGGCTCGTAATGTGGCTGGGTGCCGTGCTACGAACGCGGTGTGCTGAGTGAGGTTGCTGGGTGCAGGCGCAGGCGCAGAGTGCCGTCGGGCGAAGCCTGTGGGTCCAGCCAGCCAGCTGAGCTGAGCGGAGCGGGTAGGCTCGAGCGCTCGCTGTAGCGATCCGTGAACTGGTGGTCACAACAGACCCGCTGGTTGTAAATCCGCTGCTGAGAGATGGAGGTGATTCTTCGTTACTTTGCTGGTGATGTGTGGTGAAACGTGACTGCGACTGGTGTCGCTGGTACTACTTGTGGGCTTGTGGGCTTGTTTTGTTTTGTTTGCGGAGAATCAATGACTTTGTATTGGCTGAAGGGTACAGTGTGAGTGTTTAATTACAGAGAGCGATCTGAGTATGTATAACAAGCCGCAGCTGGGAGCTGGGGCGGCAGAAGAGGGAAGCAATGACGGATGGACGGGACGTCGAGCGCAGACGCGCAGCGTCGGAGTTTGGACCACCCATTTATCATTGGTCATGATTTCTCGCTACCTGGGACTTGGAGGATTTGGAGAACTCGGAAGGGTAAGGTTACCATTCGCTGGACAGGTGGTAAAAGAGAGACGTCGACGGGCCCTACATTAGAAGATATCGGCTTGCCATACGGGGTTTTTTTTTTTCGATTCCATTTACATGCACCTCGGGGCACCTGAGCTCCATGTAGCACATTCTGCACTGTACAGTACAAGATGTCCATTCACAAGTAAAATATATGATATGATGTACTGTCGTCCGTTTCCGTTCCTGACGGTGAATCGGTGATGTAGTGATGACGAGACGAACGCGATGCCAGTGCTGTTAGCGGCATTAGCCGGGCCGCAGTGCATCCCTTTTTTTTGTGAACATACGAGTCACCGGCACAACAACAGGGCGAATACTCAAGGTACCCAAGTCCAGCCATCGAACCATACCTCCATTTATTAGGGAGTTTTACAACAGGCCGCCCAAACCTCTCCAATGACGGACAGCGGTGTCACTGTCCATTTTCCTCATGGACGGTGAGAGTACTATCTATCCGTCCTTATGGTTGGCTGAACTCTTGTCAAGTGATATGCAAGCATCCATGTTCTCCGATATATTCGCCCAAATTGAATCCAGATTCAGTCCTATTATCTCCGAAACCGGCTTTTACGATCACGATGCCCGCGTTGCCGCCATTTCCACCATAGAGAAGAGGATAGATACCGCCACGCATGCTTGGCGGCAATTCCTCTGCTCTCTGTTTACGCGTCGCAATACCCTCGTACCAATTTCCCTTTTACCCCCCGAGATTCTTTCACGGGTCTTTCACCTCCTTGTGGCCGAGGAACGGCCTCTTTCTGGAAAGCGACAGCTACCAGTGGGCTGGATTAGAGTCACGCACGTGTGCCGGCACTGGCGTCAAGTCGCGATCGACGATTTGTCGTTGTGGGCCAAAATCTGGGGGATTTCGAAGAGAACAGAGTGGATTTCGGAGATGCTGGCTCGGGCGAAGAATGCGCCGTTGGACATCGAGCTCTACGATGTAAATTCCGAAACGCTTTTAATGATTCTTCCACGTCTCCACCATACTCGCCAACTCCGCCTTAAGCTGTATGATTATCACTCCGACACCTCCGACGCCATCCAAGAGATTTTCAGTTCGGAAGTTCCAGCCCTGGAACATTTCGAACTCACGGCTCCATGCTTCGCCTATCCCCTTTTACCTTCCCGGACCTTGGTGGGAACATGCTGTTCAAGGGACAGGCTCCGAAGCTACGGACGTTTACACTCTCCGAATTCATCATCCCTCGGTTACTCGTTCCTCGCGGCCAGTTAACACGGTTGAAAATAGCCATTACTAGGGAGGTCGTTGATTTTCCTGGTGATTTAAACGAGTTGATTGATCTCCTGGTCAACTGTCCGGCATTAGAAATTCTTGCACTCGAGTACTGCCTACCCTCTCAACTCACCGAATTCCCACACGGTCGAACAATCCACCTTCCCCACCTTTCCCACTTGTGCCTTCGCGGTACAACCTCCCGCATCATGAATATGTTGAAGATGCTCAAGCTTCCTTCCTCAACAATGCTCCATTTGCATTGCAACTTCGAACTTGCTTCTATTCACAATGACCCTCAGGATCTCTTACTTTCTTTCATTTCAGCACAGTTCCAAAGTCGTCCTACCTCCGTCGAGTTCAAAAGTCTCACAGTCTCCATTGACTGGTCCACAGTATATATAATCGCATCGACTTTTCCTTCTACTTTGCGAAATTGCCCGACCAGAAGCTTTGAAGATAACATAGTCGGCAATCCCGAGCTTATTCTATCATATTATCTAGCCGAACGCCGCTCGACCTTGCCAGGTCTTCTTAAGCAAGCATGTAAAAAGTTGCCAATTTCAAACCTCGAGATTATTTCTATGTCTGTCCCTAATAAATTCGACATAAGTCGAATATATTGGGTCGAACTCTTCGGATGCTGTACAAATGTGACCACGATGAAAGCGATTTGGCCTGGGACAAGTAGCCTCGTGCGGGCGCTCATTACTCCAACGACTGCAAATCCTGGATCGAGCAGGCAAGGAAGGAAACGGAAATGCGCCAACAGAGAAAGTACCGTGGTACAGCCGGCCAACACTTTGGCATATTTATTTCCAAAACTGAAGTTCCTGGAAGTAAGCAAGCAGGAGTTTGTCGAAGGCAAGGATAATCCCTCAGGTATCCTATTCGATGTTTTCGAGAGAGGCCTGCAACAGCGCATGGCAGCGTCTGAAGTACCTTTGAAGTCACTCTGCGTCAGTCGCTGCGACATCAGTACCGAACGTGCCAACGACCTTCGAAAACTTGTCCAATATTTCCACTGGGACGAGGATGATAAAGGTTTAAGTGGTGTTTGAGGTGTTTGACGCCTACGAACAGTATCTTTACAATACTGGGGAAGTCGTTTTCGTCGTTTTCCTTTTCGGCTCACTTGCCTTTTCTTTTTGATGACGTCCAATCGAGTTATGTTACCCCGCGGGCCAGAGGTGTTCATTCACAAATACAATAGACGATACTGATACCGTAATTCAGTCTTTGTGTAAAATTTTGTAGATATCCTCCGTCTAACATGGCGATGTGCAATTTCCTTGTGTGACGGCTGACGAACGTCATGTGCTACAAGCTTCGCTGTCGCCAAAGTGCCAGTGGTGGCACGGGCCGTCTACTGGTCCACGAAATACCTTTGCCTGGGAGCGAGTCGAGTAGAGGGCTAGTGGTTAACGAGAGGGCTCGTAATGCGACTGGGTGCCGTGCTACGAACGAGGCGTGCTGAGTGGGGTTGCTGGGTGCAGGAGCAGGCGCGGAGTGCCGTCGGGCGAAGCCTGTGGGTCCAGCCGGAGAGGTGAGCTGTGCGGCGCGGGTAGGCTCTCGCGCTCGCTGTGGCGATTCGTGAACTGGTGGTCACAACAGACCCGCTGGTTGTGAATTCGCTGCTGAGAGATGGAGGTGATTCTTCGCTACTTTGCCGGTGGTGTGTGGTGAAACGTGACTGCGACTGGGGTGTCGCTGGTACTACTTGTGGGCTCGTTGTGTTTTGTTTGTGGAGAATCAACGACTTTGTATTGGCTGAAGGGTGTAGTGGGAGTGTTTAATTACAGAGAGCGATCTGAGTATGTATAACAAGCCGCAGGTGGGGCGGCAGAAGAGGGAAGTAATGAAGGATGGACGGGTCGTCGCCTCGCACCTTCCGGCCACCAAGACCCCACTCCAAGCGCAGACCGAGCGTCGTAGTTTGGACCACCCATTTATCATTGATCATGATTTTTCGCTACTTGACTGGGACTTGGAGGACTCGGAGGGCTCGGAGGGGTAGGATTACCATTCGCCGGACAGGTGGCAAAAGAGACGTCGGGTGCATTAGAAGATATCGGCTTGCCATATCGGGGGTTTTTTTTTCGATTCCATTTACATGCACCTCGGGGTACAGAGCCCCATGTAGCAAATTCTGTAGTACTACGAGATGTCCATTCACAAGCAAAACGATACTGTCGTCCATTTCCGTTTCCTGTGACAGTGATGCAGTGATGACGCGATGACGAGTTGACGAGTTGCCAGAGTGCTGTTAGCGGCATTAGCCGGGCCGCCGTGAATCCCGTTTTTTTTTTTGGTGAACATACACGAGTCACGGCACGACAACAGCGAATACCCAAGTCCAGCAACCGAACCATACCTCCGTTTATCAAGGAGTTTCACAATAGACCGCCCAAACCTCTCCAATGACGGACAGCGGCCATTTTCCTCATGCAAGGTGAGATTGCTATCCCATTTATCCGCCCTTATGGCTGGCTGAACTCTTGTCAAGTGATATGCAAGCATCCACGTTCTCCGATATATTTGCCCAAATTGAATCCAGATTCAGTCCTATTATCTCCGAAACCGGCTTTTACGATCACGATGCCCGCGTTGCGGCCATTTCCACAGTTGATAAAGGGATAGATGTCGCCAGGCAACTCGTCCGCTCTCTGCTTATACGTCGCAATACCCTCGCGCCGATTTCCCTTTTACCCCCCGAGATTCTTGCACGGGTATTTCTCTTCCTTGTGCTCGAGGAACCGCCTCTTTCTAGAAAACAAAATCTGGGCTGGATCAAAGTCACACACGTGTGCCGGCACTGGCGTCAAGTCGCGATCGACGATTCGTCGTTGTGGGCCAAAATCTGGGGCATCCCGATGACCAATAAGTGGGTTCCGGAGATACTGGCTCGAGCGAGGAATGCGCCGTTGGATATCGGGCTCAACGTTGATGCAATGTCAACTAGTCCAGAAGCGCTTCTCGTGGTTCTTCCACATCTTTCCCATACTCGCCAAATCCGCTTTCATGGACTGTATACGCGTCACTCTGGCCGTGTCCAAGAAATTTACAGTTCCGAAGCTCCAGCCCTGGAACATTTCGAACTCGAAGCCTATTCCGCTATTACCTTCCCGGACCTTGGTGGGAACATGCTGTTCAAGGGGCATGCTCCGAAGTTACGAACGTTCTCACTCTCCCAAGTCGCCATCCCTTGGTCACTCATTCCTCGTGGCCAGTTAACACAGTTGAAAATAGCCAGTCCCAAAGAGGACGTTCATTCACCTGGTGATTTAAATCAGTTGACCGATCTCCTGGTCAACTGTCCGGAGTTGGAAATTCTTGTTCTTGAGTCTTGTCTGCCCTATCAACTCACCGAATTCACACACGGTCGAACAATCCACCTTCCCCACCTTTCCCGCTTGCGCCTGAGCGGTTCAACCTCCCGCATCATGAATATGTTGAAGATGCTCAAGCTACCTTCCTCAACAAAACTTCATTTGAATTGCATCTCCAATACTACCCACAACAATTTGGAGGGCCTCTTACTTCCTGTCATTTCAACGCAGTTTCAAAGTCCTACCCCCGTCGAGCTCAAAAGTCTCACTGTTTCCATCCGGTTTCACATGACAATTGAAGTAACCATAACTGCATCGATTTTTCCTTCTACATTGCAAAATCGCCAGACGCAAAACGTTGAAGGCGACATAGTCAGCATTCCTGAGCTTGTTCTATCATTCGACTGTCTATCCAACCTGGCGACCTTCTTAAGCAAGCATGCAAAATGTTGCCAATCTCAAACCTCGATTTTATTTCCATGTCCGACTCAGCTGCAGCAGACGTAAATTGGGTCGAACTCTTCAGCTGCTGTACAAATGTCACCACTCTGCAAGCGACTGGGCATGGGACAGGTAGCCTCGTGCGAGCGTTTACTGCTCCAACGGCCACAAATGCTGGATCGAGCAAGCAAGCAAGGAAACGGAAACACGACGACAGAGAAAGTACATTGGTACAGCCAGCCAACACTGTGGCACATACACATACAGCAATATTTCCAAAACTGAAGTTCCTGGGATTAAGCAACCTGAACATTTCCGGCGGACAAACCTCAGACATACCATTCGACATTTTCAAGAGGGGCCTCCAACAGCGCATGGCAGCATCTGGGGAACCTTTGAAATTACTCCGCATCAGGGACTGCGATATCAGTCCCCAGCGTGCAAAGGACCTGCGAAAGCTTGTCCAGGACTTCGACTGGGATGAAGGCGTAATCCGAGCCGATGGACTTCAGAACTTTGACGAATACGAAAGGCGCCTTTACGATATTGGGGACGTTTTCGTCGATCGCGTTACTCTGCTACCTGGTTGGGACTCGGAGGACGACTATACGGACTCGGATGACTATGTCGAGTGGTGAATGTGAGTTGCCAGATGTTGTGATGGTCCACCGAGTCTTTACATTGGAAGATGTTTACTTGCCGCATGGGGTGTTAGCGTGCTGACCCGCCTCCTTCTCTTTTGGCCCATCGTCTTTTTCTTCGTTTATGATATCCGATTGATCTGTGTTACCCAGTGCGAGATATGTCCATTCACAAGTAAAATATATATCATATATGGTACAGATACTACTGTCGTTCTTTTTTCATTATAGCGCGTCCGGGACTCGGATGAAAATAGATTTTTCCTTCACTCCTGCTCTCACCGTCGCCCTCTGCTCGTAAACCTCATCCTGAGGCTCCAGATAGCCGCACAGTCATGTATTGAAAGCGCCACAAAGACTCCCAGAATGAAGTTTTTCCCAGTTTAAGTTCCAGTTTGCATTGCCCGCGTTGACCTCTTTTACTTCTGACTCACTGCACTTTGGCCCGAACAACTCAACGCGAACCCGAGCCGAAGTGCGTCTCGTTTTCTGGTCGAACGCTGAACGTGACATTCCTTCTTCTGTCTAGGGTCTTTATTTCTGTACTTCCGGACTTGGCAAGACCCCACTCCAAGCGCAGACGCGCAGCGTCGGAATTTGGACCACCCATTTATCATTGGTCGTGGTTTTCGCTACTTGACTGTGACTTGGAGGACTTGGAGGACCCGGAGGGGTAGGATTACCATTCGCCGGACAGGTGGTAAAAGAGAGACGACGACGGGCCCCTACATTAGAAGATATCGGCTTGCCATATCAGGGTTTTTTTTTTCGATTTCATTTACATGCACCTCGGGGTACAGAGCCCCATGTAGCACATTCTGTACTGTACAGTACAAGATGTCCATTCACAAGTAAATATACGATACTGATACCGCCGCCCATTTCCGTTTCCTGTGACAGTGATGCAGCGATGACGAGATGCAAGTGTGCTGTTAGCGGCATTGGCCGGGCCGCAAGTGAATCCCGTTTTTTTTTGTGAACATACAGTACACGAGTCACGGCACAACAACAGGGTGAATAACCAAGCCCAGCAACCGAACCGTTCCTCCGTTTATTAGGGAGTTCCACAACGGGCCGCCCAAACCTCTCCAATGACGGACAGCGGTGTCACTGTTCATTTTCCTCATGCAAGGTGAGAGTACTATCCCATTGATCCGCCCTTATGGTTCGCTGAACTCTTGTCAAGTGATATGCAAGCGTCCATATTCTCCGATATATTCGCCCAAATTGAATCCATATTCAGTCCCAATATCTCCGAAACCGGCTTTTACGATCACAATGCTCGCGTTGCGGCCATTTCCACGGTTGATAAAGGGATAGATGTCGCCAAGCAACTCGTCCGATCTCTGCTTATACGTCGCAATACCCTCGTGCCAATTTCCCTTTTACCCCCCGAGATTCTTGCACGGGTCTTTCGCTTCCTTGTTCTCGAGGAACCGCCTCTTTCTAGAAGAGGAAATCTGGGCTGGATCAAAGTCACACACGTGTGCCGGCACTGGCGTCAAGTCGCGATCGACGATTCGTCGTTGTGGGCCAAAATCTGGGGCATCCCGATGACCAATAAGTGGGTTCCAGAGTTACTGGCTCGAGCGAAGAATGCGCCGTTGGACATCGGGGTTCATGCAATGTCAACTAGTCCAGAAGCGCTTCTCGTGGTTCTTCCACATCTTTCCCATACTCGCCAAATCCGCTTTCATGGACTGTATACGCGTCACTCTGGCCGTGTCCAAGAAATTTACAGTTCCGAAGCTCCAGCCCTGGAACATTTCGAACTCGAAGCCTATTCCGCTATTACCTTCCCGGACCTTGGTGGGAACATGCTGTTCAAGGGGCATGCTCCGAAGTTACGAACGTTCTCACTCTACGAAGTCGTCATCCCTTGGTCACTCATTCCTCGCGGCCACTTAACACAGTTGAAAATAGCCGGTCCCAAAGAGGACGTTCATTCGCCTGGTGATTTAAATCAGTTGACCGATCTCCTGGTCAACTGTCCGGAGTTGGAAATTCTTGTTCTTGAGTCTTGTCTGCCCTCTCAACTCACCGAATTCACACACGGTCGAACAATCCACCTTCCCCACCTTTCCCGCTTGCGCCTGAGCGGTTCAACCTCCCGCATCATGAATATGTTGAAGATGCTCAAGCTACCTTCCTCAATAAAACTTCATTTGAATTGCATCTCCAATACTACCCACAACAATTCGGAGGACCTCTTACTTCCTGTCATTTCAGCGCAGTTTCAAAGTCCTACCCCCGTCGAGTTCAAAAGTCTCACTGTTTCCATCCGGCTTCACATGACAAGTTCATTAACCATAACTGCATCGATTTTTCCTTCTACATTGCAAAATCGCCTGACCCAAAACATTGAAGGCGGCATAGTCAACATTCCTGAGCTTGTTCTATCATTCGCCAGTCTATCCAAGCCTGGCGACCTTCTTAAGCAAGCATGCAAAATGTTGCCAATCTCAAACCTCGAGTTTATTTCCATATCCGACACAGCTGTAGTTGACGTAAATTGGGTCGAACTCTTCAGCTGCTGTACAAATGTCACCACTCTGCAAGCGACTGGGCATGGGACAGGTAGCCTCGTGCGAGCGTTTACTGCTCCAACGGCCACAAATGCTGGATCGAGCAAGCAAGGAAGGAAACGGAAACACGACAACAGAGAAAATACAGTGGTACAGCCAGCCAACACTGTGGCACATACACATATAGCAATATTTCCAAAACTGAAGTTCCTGGGCTTAAGCAACCTGAACTTTTCCGGCAAACAAACCTCAGACATCTCTTTCGACATTTTCAAGAGGGGCCTCCAACAGCGCACGGCAGCATCTGGGGAACCTTTGAAATTACTCCGCATCAGGGACTGCGATATCAGTCCCCAGCGTGCAAAGGACCTGCGAAAGCTTGTCCAGGACTTCGACTGGGATGAAGGCGTAATCCGAATCGATGGACTTGAGAACTTTGACGAATACGAAAGGCGCCTTTACGATACTGAGGACGTTTTCGTCGATCGCGTTACTCTGCTACCTGGTTGGGACTCGGAGGACGACTATACGGACTTGGATCAGTCGGATGACTATGTCGAGTGGTGAATGTGAGTTGCCAGATGCTGTGATGGTCCAGCGAGTCTTTGCATTGGAAGATGTTTACTTGCCGCATGGGGTGTTAGCGTGCTGACCCGCCTCCGTCTCTTTTGACCCATCGTCTTTTTCTTCGTTTATGATATCCGATTGATCTGTGTTACCCGGTGCGAGATATGTCCATTTACGAGTAAAATATATCATATATGGTATAGATACTGACTCGGATGAAAATAGATTTTTCCTTCACTCCTGCTCTCACCGTCGCCCTCTGCTCATAAACCTTATGCTCCCGATAGCCGCACAGCCATGTATTAAAAGCGCTACAAAGACTTCAAGAATGAAGTTTTTTCCAGTTCAGATTCCTGTTTGCATTGCCCGCGTTGCCCTCTTTTACTTCTGACTCACTGCACTTCGGCCCGAACAACTCAACGCGAACCCGAGCCGCCGAGCCGACGTGCGTCTCGTTTTCTGGTCGAACGCTGACCGTGACACTCCTTCTTCTGTCTAGAGTCTTTATCTCTGTACTTCCGGACTCACTCGCACGATCCGATCCGACCGGGCTACACCATCAAACTTGTAGCTCTTGGCGACTGTGAGGGCTTTTCATGGGTGTTTTGCATGGGTGGAACATGCGGCGATATTTCCGAATCTGACACGCCTGAAATTAACCCAGCTGGACTTTGACTCTGGCAAGCGCCGCGAGCCCGTAAACTTCTCAGGCATCCTATTTGACATTGTCAAGAGAGGTCTTCAACAGCACTGGCACATGGCGTGATCCGGGCGGCCTTTGAAATTACTCCGCATCAGCAACTGCATCATAGTATGCGAACGCCCTGCAAGCTTGTCTAGGAGCTCCACTGGGAAAAGGATAAAATTTTCCCCAGAATCGTAAATTGAAGGCCCGAGTTACTCCACAATACTAAGATACTTGCCCGCCGGGCCAGAGATATCCATTCACAAGTTAGATATACGATACTGATACTACCGTTCATTTTTTGCTTTAAAAATTCGTAGATATCTTCCGCCTGACATGGCAGTGTAATTTACTTACTCCCTACTGTAATGAGTTGACGGTGCTACAAACTTGCCAGCGGCAGGGCCGGGCCGCCGTGTCACCAGCTTTTCGTGCGCGGTGGCGCAACAGTGCCGGCGCCAAAACCGACCCCTTTCAAGTTGTCAGACCTCTCTAATGACGGACAGCGGTGTCACTGCCCATTTTCCTCATGAAAGGTGAGAAAACTCATTTATCCGCTTTTGTGGTTGCTTGAACTCTTTTCAAGTGACATACAAGCACCCATGTTCTCCGATCAATTCGCCCAAATTCAATCCAGATTCAATCCTAGTCACTTTGAAACGGGCTTTCACAATCTCAGTGCTCGCGTTGCTGCCATTTCCGTCATAGATAAGGATATAGATGCCGCTAGGCAATTCCTCTGCTCTCTGTTTACACGTCGCAATACCCTCATACCAATTTCCCTTCTACCCCCCGAGATTCTTTCACGGGTCTTTCACCTCCTTGTGGTTGAGGAACGGCCTTTTTTTGGAAATCTAAAACTGGGCTGGATCAGAGTCACGCACGTGTGCCGGCACTGGCGTCAAGTCGCGATCGACGATTTGTCGTTGTGGGCCAAAATCCGGGACATCCGGATGAACACAGAGTGGATTTCGGAGATGGTTGCTCGGGCGAAGAATGCGCCGTTAGACATCAAGCTCAACGATGTCGAAAGTTCAAATCTCGAAATGCTTTTCATGATTCCTCAACATTTCCCCCATACTCGCCAACTCCGCCTTCATAACCTGTCTTCATATCACTCCGACAGCATCCAAGAGATTTTTAGTTTGGAAGCTCCAGCCCTGGAACATCTCGAACTCGAATCTTTCCTGTATCCCCCTGTTACCTTCCCTGACCTTGGTGGGAACATACTGTTCAAGGGTCATGCTCCGAGGCTACGGACGTTCTCACTCTGCCAAGTCATCATCCCTTGGTCACTCGTTCCTCGTGGCCAGTTAACACAGTTGGAAATTGCCGGTGCCAAAGAGGACGACCATTCCCCTGGAGATTTAAATCAGCTGATTGATCTCCTGGTCAACTGTCCGGCATTAGAAAATCTTACACTTGATTCCTGCCTACCCTCTCAACTCACCGAATTCCCACACGATCGAACAATCCACCTTCCCCACCTTTCCCACTTGTACCTTCATGGTACAACCTTTCGCATCATGAATATGTTGAAGATGCTCAAGCTTATTTCCTCAACAATACTCCGTTTGCACTGCATCTCCGAAATTGCTTCTATTCACAATGACCCTCAGAATCTCTTGCTTTCTTTCATTTCTGCACAGTTCCAAAGTCCTGCCCCAGTCGAGTCAAAAGTCTCGCTATCACCGACTGGGGCCACATAAAATTAATCGCATCGACATTTCCTTCTACATTGCGAAATCGCCAGACCATACCCTTTGAAGATGACATAGTCGGCAATCCCGAGCTTGTTATATCATTCACTAAGCTATCCAAGCCTGGCCACTCGACAGATCTTCTTAAGCAAGCATGCAAAATGTTGCCGATTTCAAACCTCGAGTATATTTATATGTCCGCCGATGCTATAATCGACATAAATTGGGTCGAAGTCTTTGGCTGCTGTACAAATGTTACCACTATGCAAGCGATTGGGAATGGAACAATTAGCCTCGTGCAGGCGCTCAGTGTTCCAGCGGTCACAAATGCTGGATCCGGCAAGTACGGATGGAAACGGAAACGCATTAACAGAGAAAGTACTATGATACAGCCGGCCAGCACTGTGGCACATGCGGATGCGGCAATATTTCCAAACCTGGGGTTCCTGGGATTAACGAAGCTGAACTTTTTCGAAGGCAATCTATTCGACGTTTTCGAGAGGGGCCTCCAACAGCGCATGGAAGTTTCCGGGTCACCTTTGAAATTCCTTCGCATCAGTGGCTGCGACATCAGCACAGAGCATGTTTACGACCTGCAAAAGCTTGTCCAGGACTTCCACTGGGATGAGAGCGAAGGCGCGCGAAGGTTCGATCGATAAATATGAGAGCCTTGACTCCAGCGAACAGCAACTATACGAGGAAGACATTCTCGCCATTCACGGTACTCCGGTACGTGAGTAACGTGACTGGGACTCGGACAGGTTTAACGACTATTCTGACGGGGATGACTATGACGAGTGGTGAATGTGAGGACTCACCGAGTCCCCACATTGGAAGATACTTATCATACAGTATGATCTGTTTGTGTGCTGACCCACCTTCGTCACTTTTGACTCATTTCTTTTTTTACGACATCCGATCGATTTGCGTTACCGTACCTGGCGCCAGAGCTAGAGATGTCCATCATTCACAAGTAAAATATATGATCTGATTTTACTGTTCTTTTTTTCATTACTTTGTAGAGATCTTCGGCCTACCAGTGTGCAGTTAGTTACATGGAAAGCAAGTACTCTGCTGACGGGGGACCAGTGCTGGATATGTTTGTCATGGCTACGATACGGTACCTTTACCATTACTGTAGAGGCCCGTCCGTTGTGCAGAACGGAGAGGACTCGAAAAAAAAACGCGGCACTGGCCGGGAGGCCGGCAAAACCCGTGCGGTTTTTGGTCGGCGCTCCCGCGAGTGTCCCCACTGAGATGACGGACTTGACCTTTGTGAAAAATGACAGATCTAAACACGGTGAGAACAGTTACTGCATCACACTGTCTGAAATACATAACAGAAAAAAACAGGGGCCCAATACTGTTGAGCTGTTTCAAGTTCAAGTTCAAGATGAAGGTTCGACTCCAAGTTGGAAGCCAAGCTTCTGGGCTCTACTTTTCTTTTTTGTGAGCGCGTATTCTTTATAACCCTCTTAACCTTACGTTATCTCTTCGTCCCATGGCAGGCAAGTCAAGGCATGGGAATACCCTTCACTGCATATGGAACGTTGCTGATGGCCATCCATTGGTGGCCAAGGGTTATGTGCCTCATTCCGTTCCACATACCCAACGCCTAAGAACTCCCAGCCAAACCTTTTCGCCACTCCGCTGCCTCCATTCGACCTACAGTCGCTGGCTCTTCGTATACCAAATATATATGCCGCGCAGGAGCAGAATCGGCGGTTCGCTCCCCGGCCCAAGTGACCTGATGTCGGCAGCGCAGCTTGCCGTCCAGCTTACAGAGGGCTTTGGGGGGGCGATGCAACTTGGTCCTGCCATTACGGTCCTACGGGTTATTTTGGACACTGTTGAGGTATGTGATGCATCTCTTCACAAGCACCCGTTCTGGATACCGAGGCATATTGCCTCAGCAAGTGAAGTCGAACCGAGACTCTTGTTTGAGGCTCGCACGTCGTGCGATTGTGTTCGTGCTCAATATACGCGATACAATGGAGGGAAAATGGGACTTTGCTCCCCCATCGTTGAAGGAGTCCGTAGATCGGTTTGAATGGTAGGCATCATATAGTTCGCAAGTTGGACTCGGAGATGGCGCTAATGACCATTTGCACAGGTTACTCCTCTCAATCAGGGACTGGATGAGGGATCTTGCCAGGACAAATCTGTTCACCCGCTTTATTAAGAAGGACAGGATCAAGGATAAGATTACCGACTTTGAGCTTCAGCTTATCGACGCCGTTTCTCAGTTTCAGGTATGCTACAATCTATTTAGTGAACACTCTGATGCCATGCATGATACCAGTGCACCGTGCTCGTTGAACTCCAGCACATAATGAGCGAGTCTTTGAGGGCGACATTGTCACAAGAGACACAACTCGTCAGGCAAGTGCAGGAAATGCACTCCCAGATGATCGTGGGCTTCAGGAGAGGTTTGCGCCCTCAAGACGATGATGGGGTAAATTCAAATGTTGTTTGAGTCGCACCCCTTTTGAACTCAATTGTATTTATAGTTTCCGCTGGTGCATCGCTCAGAATTAGTACTACACGGCATGCCTCCTATGGGCGGCGGATGGTGGCAGAATCTGGCTGAGGCGAGTATAAACGGACGGCCGGTATTGATTAAACGATACGATGGACGAGAAGGGAAGAAGGTTTGTGTCTCCTTTACTTTTCCTAGGACTTGCTCATCCCGGTATTTATTTAGCGGAAAAAGGACGATCTTGCTTTCTTGAAGAGTGTCTGGTGTGTAGATCTGGCTTTATATTCAACTGATCGGCGTCTGCTAACTTCGCACCTAGGGACGCCCGTTTTCCACAGCTCTACGGAGTTTCCCAACAAACGAAGGCAAACCCCGAGTTCATCATTCTACACAATGGTACGAAGGGCCTATGGTCTGCCGCCGGCCATCGTTAACACCATATCCAGTGGGGATCACGGATTTACGAGCGTTCATTGCACCGTATCTTAAAGAAGGTCATCTATTGGAAGTCGCAGCCATCGCTACTCGAATTGTAAGTTCCCCGAGGAAGGATTTTTCAAAGCTAACACACACTCAATAACACAGGCTGAGCATCTCAGGGTACGCTTCCCGTGGACTATTTTGAGAGTCGGTGTTTGACTGTTTAACAAGGCTGGTCTCACGTTGTTGGCAAGCACAGGGAGATGGCCAGCTATATACGACCAGAAGGAACAGCCATCACTTGCAATGCTCTCAAGCTTAGTTGTGAATAATCGGGGAAATCTTGTCATCGGTGGGGATATTGCGTCAGACAGACAGCCCCAGAATCATCGAGGACCCTTAGTCTGGCTGTGCCATGAGGCAAGTACATTATTATGAATAGTTGATCTGGTGCTAATCCTGTTCTCTAGATATTCGGCGAGCGCTATCCGGGGTCAATTCTTGGTGTCGACGAAGATGGTGAGCAGCATGTGGTGACACATTTCTGTCAACGCTACTAATCGAGTCACACAGATCGGACAATGAGAGCCGCCAACTGGCCAATCAAATCGCCGGCTCTATTTTACTCTCCGGTACCGCATCACCGGCACAAGTCTCAGAAACGCTCCTCGTCGATCTTCGTGATGCGGATTGGACTACGTCTATCCTACGTGAGCTCCGGGCGTCGATGGCCTCGTGGGGGCTCGATGACCGTGGTGGTCTCTTCTCAACAGCCACTTACGGCGATGTCGGTTTCTTGGTCGCCAATCCAGACCCTGCGTCGTCCAAGAAGACGTTCGTCAGCGTCGGAAACATCAGTAACGTCCTCGGACATCTGTATGCCAAGATCCTAGGGGAGGACGAGCCTTTCCGAAAGCGACGGCTGACGGGTCACGTTTTTGAGGGACAGTTCGAGGAAATGCACATTTCGGAGATCATGACTGATGTCGTCAGGTATCTGATATCCTATATTATTTCGGGAAAACAAAGAGCTCATGTGGACCAACCTCGGATCTCACCCAGATTTACGTTCCGGAACCCAACATATATCTCCTACCAGCATCAATTCTCGATACATCAGAAGCCGAAAGAGGACCCAGAAGAAAAGAGTGCGCGGTGGCAGAGTATTGTGACAAACGTCGCCCGGTGTGCGCGGGGGAGTAATGTCTCCCCGACGCCATGGTTCTCAGTAAGTGGTAGTGGCTCGTGGCGCGGCGGCGGCGGCACCCGCATCTTTACCAAGGACACTTGTACTAAAATGTCTTGACAAAAGTAACCGGACACCGGACGTCTGCCGTGATTTCGTCCAATTTCAAGTGCCCTGAGGCATCTTCTCCACCAGAAGAAGTGCATTTCTTCCTCTCATATGAAGACTGGACAACGTCGTACTGGTCATACGAGGACGAGTACAAACCAGGTGGCGAAAGGGAAGCGATTGCGGAGCCCACGGCGTCGCTGGGCGTTTCTAGCTCGTACGTAAACCGACTGTTCGTCTCTGCTGAAGGCGATGAGACTGACTTTGCCGCTGATGTGGGTATGTAGAAGCGAGAGAGGGGATTTTACATACAATTCATACCTGAAGACTTTGAGGCACTGTCGGACGAGAACACGCTGGGAGCCAGTACCTCGACAAAGTGAGTGTATAAACATGTACGGAAATCAATGTCGATAGATGGCATGTATATATCCTGACATTTTCGATTACAATAATACTGCCGCGTTGGTGTGAAGTGGCGGCGACGTCAGCACACACTCAGAGAGTTCACTTGAAGCACTGTAGCTGAGACTGTTACTGCGTGAATGACAGCGTCGTCCAAACAGAGAGGGTATGACTAACGAGAGGGGCGAGAGGGCGAAAGGGTTTTTGTCGACAGCAATTCCACGGAGACGAGAACGTGGCTGATCGGCAGAGCACATCGGCACGGCGAGGCGGCAAATGTGAGGACGACGACAAATCACACAGAAAATGAGTAAACAATTAGGGAATAAACATACTAGGAATTCGATGCAATGCTCTCCTCTCCGACTAAGAGGAGGGCGAGCGACCTTATCAGGAATACAACTGGAAGTCCTACTACTGTAATCTGAGTCGGTAAGAGCGGCTGACGCGCTGACGGGTCCGACGCGGTTGATCTGTTCCGGTCCGAGCGTACCTCAGAAGTCTTATAGTGAACTTTTAACCCAGCACCTGCCACTGGCACCCGCTCGGAATTGACTCGCATTGTTTGGCGTTCCTAAATTCATTCATATCCAACATCATAAGGTCGAGGGTGTCACATACGATAAAGATGGCGTAAGGTCGCAACAATTACGATGGGTCAAATTCTGGGAGTTCTTGGTATGTTGAATCAGCTGGAAATCCATCGTCGCGAGTAGATTCTCCCTGATTTGTTCACCTTCTGAGATATCAGATCGTAATAAACCCGCAAAATTTCGAGGAGAATACAAACAACGGTCAGAGACTCAGCCTGAGAGTGCGCCTCGCGTCCGACGCGTCCCAGTCGGGCGTAGGCTTGCGCCTCCAAGTTCAAAACCACCTGCATTTCCGTTCTTTAGGTTGGTACCTGACTCGAACCCGAACCATCCTCGCGGCTCGCGCTCATCTTTCTCCTCATGAACTTCGACGCCGTCTAAATCGTCAGTAAGTATGAGTTTAAAGAATCGGAGACGATGGGGCGGCGCACCGAATGGTTTTTGCGAGACGATTCGTTGGTCTCAGAGCCAATTCCATGACTGCCACGGCATCAGATTCAGCCATTGCCATCCGACAGCGAGCACAGACACAGATGCCGCAGCAGCGTAAGGTCGGAAAGGTGTTGGAAAGATGCGAAGGTGTTTCTGGTCAATCAGTGAATTAATTAAAATGCGTTGCGGTGCGCACGGGCATTCTTTTTTGATAGTGTACTGTTGTTCATTTTATTTTGTAGATATCCTCCGCCTAACACGGCATGCGATTTGCCCCGTAACAAGAAAATATCCATATCCTGTGGACGGTGTTGACGAGAGAATGTCATGTGCTGTTAGCGGCATTGGCCGGTCCGCAGTATCATGATACCAATACACCACCGATCTTGCCACCGATACACGTTTTTTGTGTGAACATACATGCGTCACGGGCTCACGGTGGCGTAACAACACTGTAACAACAGGGCGAATACCCAAGTCCAACAACCGAACCATACTAGGGAGTTTCACAACAGGCCGTAACCTCTCCAATGGCGGGAAGTGGTGTCACTGTCCATGTTCCTCATGAAAGGTGAGAGAGTACCCCATTTATCCGCCCTTATGGTTGCCTGAACTCTTGTCAAGTGATATGCAAGCATCCATGCTCTCCGATGTAATTGCCCAAATTGAATCCAGACTCAGTCCTACTCATTCCGAAACCGACTTTCACGATCCTGATGCCCGCACTGCGGCCATTTCCACAGTCGATAAGGAGATAGATGCTACCAGGCAATTCCTCCGCTCTCTGCTTACACGTCGCAATTCCCTCGTGCCAATTTCCGTTTTACCCCCCGAGATTCTTGCACGGGTCTTTCACCTCCTTGTGCTCGAGGAACCACCTTTTACTGGAAGACGAAATCTAGGCTGGATCAGAGTCACGCACGTGTGCCGGCACTGGCGTCAAGTCGCGCTCAACAATTCGTCGTTGTGGGCTAAAATCTGGGGCATCCCGACGAACACAAAGTGGATTTCAGAGATGTTGGCTCGAGCAAAGAATGCGCCGTTGGACGTCGAGTTCAACGCTATTACAAGGTCAAGTCGAGAAGCGCTTCTCATGATTCCTCCACATCTCTCCCATACTCGCCACCTCCGCTTTCACAACCTGTCTACGCGTCACCATGACAGTGTCCGAGGAATTTACAGTTGCGAAGCTCCAGCCCTGGAACATTTCGAACTCACGTTTACCGCCTATTCCCCTATTATCTTCCAGGACCTTGGTGGGAACATGCCGTTCAAGGGGTATTCTCCGAGGCTACGGACGTTCTCACTCACCCAAGTCGTCATCCCTTGGTCACTCGTTCCTCGCGGCCAGTTAACACAGCTGAAAATAGTCTGTCACGATGAGGACGCCGGTCCTCCTGGCGATTTAAATCAGTTGATTGATCTCCTCGTCAATTGTCCCTCGTTAGAAATTCTTGCACTCGAGTCCTGCCTACCCTCTCAATTCACCGAATCCTCACACGGTCGAACAATCCACCTCCCTCACCTTTCTAGCTTGCGCCTTTGCGGTTCAACCTCCCGCATCACGAGTATGTTGAAGATGCTCAAGCTTCCTTCATCAACCACACTTCATTTGGATTGCAACTCCAAAACTGCCCACAATGACTCGGACTGTCTCTTACTTCCTGTCATTTCAGCACAGTTCCAAGGCCCTGCCTCCATCGAGTTCAAATGTCTCACCATTAGCATCCGGCGCCTCATAACAAGTTCATTAAACATAACAGCATCGACGTTTCCTCCTACATTGCGAGACTGCCAGTCCCAAAACTTCGAAGTTGACGTAGGCGGCAATGCTGAGCTTGTTTTATCATTCGACCGGTTATCCAGGCCTGGCCACTCAACAGACCTTCTTAAGCAAGCATGCAAAGTGTTGCCAATCTCAAACCTCGAGTTTATTTCCATGTCCGCCACTAATATAATCGACATAAATTGGGTCGAACTCTTCGGCTGCTGTACAAATGTCACCACTATGCAAGCGATTGGTCAAGGGACAAGTGGCTTCGTGCGGGCGCTCACTGCTCCAACGGTCACAAATGCTGGATCGAGCAAGGAAGGAAAGAAACGGAAACAGGGCAGCGGAGAAAGTACTGTAGTACAGCCAGCCAGTATTGTGGCACATGCACATGCAGCAATATTTCCAGAACTGAAGCTCCTCGGATTAACCGAACTGAATTTCTCCGAAGGCAAACATACCTCAGGCATCCTATTCGACGTCTTCGAGAGAGGACTCCAACAGCGCATGGCAGCGTCCGGAGCTTTGAAATTACTCAGCATCAGTAACTGCGACATCAGTGCCGAGCATGCGAGCGACCTGCGAAAGCTTGTCCAGGACTTCCGCTGGGATGAAGGTGAAGGTTTGATCGATGGGTTTGAGTGCTTTAACGCCTACGAACAGCACCTTTACGATGCTGGGGATACGATCGTCAGTCACGGTACTGCGCTACATGACTGGGACTCGGACGGGTATGATGACTATCCTGGCATGGACTATGACTATCCTGACAGGGATTACGACTACGACGAGTGGTAATGTGAGTTGCCATTCGCAAGTAAAACATATGGTAACGATACCACTGTAGTCCATTTTTGTCATTACTTTGTAGATATTTCCGCCTCCCACAGCAGTGTGCAATTTGTTACATGTAAAACAACTATTTTGTTATGGTGAGGTCAACAGGGACCAGCGTTAAGACTTTTGGCAAGGAAAATGTTCTATGCACAAAAGGTGTTTCTGACTGTGGTCGTCGCATGGTGTCGCATGGCAAGGTAACCGGGCGTTTGTCCCCTGCGTCACGGTCACGTGCCGGGGTCTTGGCTTCCCAAGTCGTTGAAGGGAACGCAACTCGTCTCTCAGGCTCACGAACCTACACTGCATGTTGCACAACAACGGGAAGGGTACTCCATGTCCAACTATACCTGCGATCGTCAGGGGGCTTTTAAGTTTCAACAGGCCCCCAGACTCCCACCTCATGATCCTCATCGAGCTCCCCAATAACAGACAGTGACAACACTGTTCATTTCCCTCACGAAAGGTAAGTGTGCCTCCCTCTTACTGACTTTCCGAATTATTTCCTTATCAAGTGACTTACATTCGTCCACGTTTTCGGGCGACTCCTTATACAATCATTTCTGAACCGATGGTCACAGATCTAGTGCGCGCGTTACGGCCATTTCTGCGGTTGATAGGGAAACAGATGCCACCAGGCAATTTTCTTCTTGCTCATTACGCGTCGCAACGCCCTCTTACCAATTTCTCTTCTACCTCGGGATTCTTGCGCGGGGTATTTCACTTTCCTGTGCTCGAGGAACCACCCTGCCCTAGCAAACAATATTTAGACTAGATCAGAGTTACGCAACGTGTTTCAGCACTGGCCTCAAGATGCAGTGAACAATTGTCATTGTGCGGGCTAGAATCTCGGGCATCCTGACGAAGACCGAATGAATTTCGGAGATGTTAGCTCGGGCAAAGAACGTGCTGTTGGACATCGACACCAGCCTTGTCGCAAGGTCAAGTCCAGAAGTGCTTCTCATGATCCTTCATCTCTCCCATACTCGCGAACTCCGCCTTTAGTTGATTAGTCTTCTGGGGTCCCGGGGATAACGATACGGAGAGGTGGGATGACTTTTCGGACGGGTGGTGAATGTGAGTGGCCAGGTGCTGTGATGGCTCACTGGACCCCTACATTTGAAGGTGTCTGCTTGCTATATGACATGTTACTGTGATGAACTGGCGTTGTCTCCTTTGCCTCGCTTGACCTTTCTTTTTGATGTTGATGACATCCAATCGAGTTATGTTGCCCGGCAGGCCAGATATATCCATTCACAGGTAAAATATACGATACTGATACTATCGTTCATTTTTTGTTAAAAGAATCGTACATATCTTCCGCCTGTGACGTTACTTTCCCTATAACGAAATTGTGTTGTTTGACGGTTACAAAGCTTGGTAGCGGCATGGGCCGGGCCGCCGTATTACTAATGCCTCGGTGTCTTCGTTCAAGTTGGTGGCGCAAACTGCCACCCAAAATCGTGAGGCTACCTTCAAGTTGTCATACCTCTCTAATAACGGACAGCTGTCTCGCTGCCCATTTTCCTCGTGAAAGGTGAGAATACCCCATTTATCCGCTTTTATGGTTGCTTGAACTCTTGTCAAGTGACATGCAAGCACCCATGTTCTCCGATGTATTCGCCCAAATTGGATCCTCCGAAACAGGATTTCGCGACCCCAGTGCCCGCGTTGCCGCCATTTCCACCATAGATAAGAGGATAGATACCGCCACGCATGCCTGGCGGCAATTTCTATGTTCTCTGCTTACACGTCGCAATACCTTCGTGCCAATTTCCCTTTTACCCCCCGAGATTCTTTCACTGGTCTTTCACCTCCTCGTGCTCGAGGAACCGCCTCTTTCTTGGAAAGGAAATGTGGGCTGGATCAAAGTTACGCACGTGTGCCGACACTGGCGTCAATTCGCGATCGACAATTCGTCGTTGTGGACTAGAACCTCGGGCATCCCAAAGACCACAAAGTGGATTTCGGAGATGCTGGCTCGGGCGAAGAATGCGCCGTTGGACATCGATTCCAACGTTTTTGGAAGTTCAGATCGTGAAACGCTTCTCATGATTCCTTCACATCTCCCCCATACTCGCCAACTCCGCCTTCATGGCCTGTCTTCGCATCACTCCGGCATCATCCAAGAGATTTTCAGTTGGGAAGCTCCAGCACTGGAACATTTTGAACTCATGGCTCGCTATTCCCCTGTTACCTTCCCGGACCTTGGTGGGAACATGCTGTTCAAGGGGCATTCTCCGAGGCTACGGACGTTCTCACTCACCCAAGTCGTCATCCCTTGGTCACTCGTTCCTCGTGGCCAGTTAACACAGTTGAAAATTTCCTGCGCCGATGAAGACGACCATTCCCCTGGAGACTTAAATGAGTTGATTAATCTCCTGGTCAACTGTCCGGCATTAGAAATTCTTGCACTCGACTCCTGCCTACCCACTCAACCCACCGAATTCCCACACGGTCGAACAATCCATCTTCCCCACCTTTCCCGCTTGCGCCTTCGCAGTACAACCTCCCGCATCATGAATATGTTGAAGATGCTCAACCTTCCACCTTCCTTAACAATACTCCATTTGCACTGCGTCTCCGAAATTGCTTCTATTCACAATGACCCTGAGGCTCTCTTACTTCCTGTCATTTCAGCACAGTTCCAAAGTCCTGCCCCTGTCGAGTTCAAAAGTCTCACTGTCGCCGCCTGGGGCCACATGAACTTAAACATAAACGCATCGACTTTTTCTTCTACATTGGGAAATCGCCGGACCCAAAACTTTGAAGATGACATAGTCAGCAACCCTGAGCTTGTTCTATCATTCGATAAGCTATCCAAGCCTGGCCACTCTACAAATCTTCTTAAGCAAGCATGCAAAATGTTGCCAATCTCAAACCTCGAGTTTATTTCTATGTCCGCCGATACTATAATCGACATAAATTGGGTCGAACTCTTCGGCTGCTGTACAAATGTTACCACTATGCAAGCGAATGGGCAAGGGACAAGTAGCCTCGTGCAGGCGCTCAGTGTTCTAACGGTCACAAATGCTGGATCCAGCAAGAAAGGACGGAAACGGAAACGCAACAACGGGGAAAGTACTGTGGTACAGCTGGCCAGCACTGTGGCACATGCGGATGCGGCAATATTTCCAAACCTGGAGTTCCTGGGATTAACGGAGCTGACCTTTTCCGAAGGCATTCTATTCGACGTTTTCGAGAGGGGCCTCCAACAGCGCATGGAAGTTTCCGGGGCACCTTTGAAATTTCTTCACATCAGTGACTGCGACATCAGCACCGAGCATGCTAACGACCTGGGAGATCTTGTCCAGGACTTCCACTTTGATAAGAGGGAAATTCCAGTCGATAGATATGAGAGCTCTGACTCCTACGATCGGCACCTCTACGACTACGATCGGCAACTCTACGACTACGATAGGAGAGACTTTTTGGCCTGCCGCAGGGTTGAGCTACTTGAACGCTTGGACATGGAGGGGTATGACCTCTCTGACTGGATGTGATTTGCCCGGTTCTGTGATGACTCACCGAGTCCCCACATTGGAAGATGCTTGTAATATGATGTTTTTGTGTGCTGACCCACCTTCGTCACTTTTGACTCATCTTTCTTTTCTTTTATGGACATCCGATCTATTTGTGTTACCCTATGCCAGAGATTTTCATTCGCAAGTAAAAGTAAAACATATGGTACCGATACTACTGTCGTCCATTTTTAATTACTTTGTAGATATCTTCCGCCTCCCACAGCAGTGTGGAATTTGTTACATGGCAAGCAACTATTATGTTATATGGAGGTCAACAAGGGCCAGCGTTGAGACTTGTCAAGGAAAATGTTTTGTACACAAACTTGAGGTGTTTCCGACCGTTGGAGTCGAAAGCGCGGCTGACGGGCGCTCCGACCCTCCGACGCGGTTGAACTGTTTCGGTCCGGGCGTACCTCCGAAGTCTTACAGCAACCAAAGTGAACTTATGATATTGAATATGAGTCATGACACGTCAAATAATGCGAGTCAATTCCAAGCGGGTGCTTGGTCTAAAAAGTCCGGAGCGTCACATGGTACGATAAGGATGGCGTAAGATCGCAACAATAACGGTGGGTGGTGAGTCCAGAACCAGAGGACTACGAAGATGGCACGGGTGCCCGCAAAACGGGAAATAGTATTTCAACGCCTTGTCTCAGAAACTCCTGAAAGCGAGAAGCGAAAGAAATATCGTCCATCCGATTCGCTTTGAATTGACGCATCGATATGCGGGTCTGACTCTCCTTCAACCATTCTGCCCAGCGAAGTCAAGAGCCCGTTCGTGATATAACTTGGGTAAGTCATAGAAGTTGGGTCAGTAAGGGTAAATCTGGCGAGGACGCTATCCGGCGAGACGATCAGATAGAGAATGGTCTTCAGCGTTCCGGAATAGTGCCTCACTACTTGTTTTTTCCCTAATCAAACACGACGGCCTGGAAGGTGCGTGGGACGTGGAACGACCATCGGAATATATGGCAAGCATTAGTATCGACTAATAATCACAGTGCCCGTATACAGATTTCTAGGGTCGGCACAATTCCAACGAAGCTTGAACCCGAAGTAAGATGGCTACGAAGTCAATGGCACAGGCGTCTCGCGGACAGGTGCCAGTGGTTTTGATCGAGTAATCACCTCCAACACCTTATCCAGGAACTTCTGGCGCTCGCCATGAAGCCAGAGGCGGGCAGCTCTGAGCTCTCGCACGGCCTTATCAATATGCGCGCCTTTCTCTCCCTCGAGCATATTTCCCAACAGAACGAGGAGCTCGTCGGTAATGTAAGGCGGATAAGCGTAACCGGAGAAGATGCCACGATCTTGCGCAGCTAAATCGCAGACGAGATTGAGCAGCACTTGCTGCGTCCCGAATGAATACTTGTATTTTTCCCAGTCCGATATGATGGCCCTGAAAGTGCCGATGAAAAGGGCGATATAGGGCTCTTTCGACGAGGATATGGGTAATAGTTGTCTGAGGGCGAGGAAGAAAACCTCGACAGTGAATCCGAGTCCACTGCCATGGCGCATGTCATGCAGACGCCAAAGTTGTCGTTCCATCAGGTGTCCGGCCAACTTCGGGCGTGTGGGGACCTTCTCCAAGGCCTTTAGGCCTCCGATAGTGACGCTGTATGGTTCAGAGTTACGTCCCTCGATGATATCGCGCAGTTGGGGACCAATCGAGCACAAGCTCTGGAGTCGCTGCGCGGGAGGATCAACTGCGGTTTGACAGATGCCGAAAACAGCTCCAGAGCTTGGCTCAAGGGAACCGGTTCCGTACGAGGAACATCGAACTGGACACCAGGCAATTGTCCAGTCAGTTTATGCGTGGCGCGGTCCATCCCATGCTGGAGATAGGAAATGTTCACATCCTGCATCCGGTCAGCTTCGACTTTGATGCGTTCCAACTCGGCGATTTGATATACATGATTGCGGAGGATCTCTTTGACTTGCTCTTCTGTCAGGTTTGTACCCCGAGGATAGAATAATGCAACGTATAGTTCCCGTAGACACTTCCACGCCTTGCCGAAATTCTCGTCGATCTTCTGAACATTCCTGAGTGCCCTTTCGTCTACAGTACCGTCATCGTTTTGCAACAACGCAAATGACATGACGGCCCATGTTGCATGCATTGTCAACCCCTCGTCATTTAGCGTCCTTCGGATGGCTAGGATTGAAAGGCAGGTCCAACGCATGACGAACAACTGATCCGACCTTGCTGGAGTCGATTCCCGCATCTTCTCCACCTCGCCAATTTCGCTGAGCAGTTTACAAAGATCCCCAAACCAACTGGGCTCCGCCTTGGCATAGAATACGAGTGACGCGACGGTCTCGATACCTGCGCGCGTGCGTCTACGCCATGATTCTTCATTGGCAAAGAGTCCATGGTTGTTACATGTTTCCAACAAACGCCGGACGCGGCTGCTGACCTCGTAGAGAACGTTCTCCCCCTGAGTAGGCGCGAAAGCGGTGGCAAAGCGAATGTGAGACGGGTGCAAAACCATCTGGTGCGTCTCCATGTCGGTGGGAGAACTATTCGTAGTGTGGATCCTAGTGAGACGGGCAATAGAGTTAAGGAGGATGTGGCGGATGCCCATACGGGAAGAGGGGGGTCTGGATAGACGCAGGGACGGGTAGACTGAAGGCCGTGGGTGGTCTCATCGCTGGTGGATTCTGATCTTCGTTGTAGTCTTCATCTCCCTTGGCCTCGGCAACCCTTTTCCATACTTCTATACCCCATTCGGTATGGAAAGAACCGGGGATCGCCATCGCAAACGATTCCATTTCCGCGTCTCTGTGAGGTTGTTGACCAACCATCGGATTGCTCGCTCATCGCGGCCCTTGCGCTTCTCCGTTTCTTCCATTGCAAGCTGCATCTGACCCTTTGCCATGTTCGAACTCACAGGTTTCAAAACCCCAGAAGAAGCGCGGTCTTTGTACCTCCGACCACGTATCTTCTGAACCAGATACCAAATGAGGGCCGAAAATGAATTTTGATATGGCGATTGCGGGTATATGACGGGGGCGAACATAGTAAAGAAGTAGATAAGTCCGCAGATGGTGATGGGGATAAGCGTATTGACTCCAACGGTCGTGTCGATACCCAGGGCGAAGTCACCAAGTCCTATAAAGAATAGGAAAAGGGAGACGTGGACAAGACCTGGTACAGCCTCAGCCATGACTGGCATGTACCATCCATAGGAGCCATCATGCAAGTACTGTCGAAGCCGCGCGCTCTTCAGAGGGTGGCTGTATCGCTGGAAAACACGCATATAACCCCGAACCCATTGCTGAACGAGTATGGCGAGGAGTGCCGCGGAAAGACCGAAGACCAGGGCAACGAACCAGAAAGAGTTCACCCGGATGGCAGATGACAGTGGGTGGAAAGTAGGGTAGGGGATGGAGGATCAGAAGGGATGGCGACTTGTGGGGCGATGGAAGCCAGTTGACGGGAGATCTGGTTGAGCATCGCGACGTTTTGTTGCAAGTAATACACCGCTTGGTCTGCAGGACTCGCTTGCAAATTTTGTTTGGCGTCGATTAAAAATGAAGTGAGCGTAGCGGAAAACAATCCAGCCTATGATGGGACTGCGCATCAGCGGATGCCGAATCTAGCGATGGGGCAGAGACGGAATATAAACGAACGAATATCAGGACACCGTCCATGTTGTCCTTCAGGGTTTCGATACGGGCCTCATCATGGCTCTTGGCTTCCTTTCCGTAAAGAGTCCACAGCGCATTGGCGCTGTCGTCAAAATCTCCTATCATGCGCACTTCTGGGGGTCCTTCTTGCTTAGAGTCACTAACCGGAAAAGCGGGAAAACCATCGGCGTGAGGCGGATTCTCCCCAATTTGTTCATCTTATGGGACGTCAGATCGTAATGAACCGCGCAAATTCGAGGAGAGTACGAACAACGGTAAGAGTGGGCCTCGCGTCCGACGCGTCGTTGAGCATGGGCTTGCGCCTCTGAGTCCAAAACCACCTGCGTTTCCGTTGTTTGCGTCGGTGCCTGACTCGAACCCGAAGCATCCCGCGCTCAGGCTCATCATCTGTCTCATGAATTTCGGCGCCATCTAAATTGTCAGTAAGTACTGAGTTTTAAGAATTTGAGTTTGAGACAATCCTTACGCACCACCAAATGTTTTTGGAGACGGTTAGTCGGCCCGGGGTCTCGGGGCCAATTCCATGACTGGCAGGTCCAGTCATCGCCATCCGACAGCGAGGCTGAGCGAGCACAGACACAGATGCGGTAGCGTAAGTAGGAAAGGTGTTGGAAAGAGGCGGAGGGTTTTCTGGGCAAAGGGTGAATTATTAAAATCAAGAAATGTGGCGGTACCGTCGCTACCATCACGGATTCACGGTGGCCGATCGTGCGGTGAGTTCAAGTTGACAGTTGCTCCCCTTCTCCATTAGGCAGCTCACCACTTGCAGCGGAGTCAGGCTCAACCTAGTTTATGTACAGATCCGTCCTACAGTAATAGCCAACCTGGAATGAAGCAAGTTCAGCTAACGTAAGATCATCGAACGTCACACGTAGTTTGGGAACCTACACTCGCGGCCGGCGTGCAGAGAACGCGGGCTTACTGTATGGGCAGTGATCTATTTGCAATTTGAGGCTTTCGCTGCCTATCGTCCATCATAACTTACATATAGCGACCTTTTGTCACAGAGATAGGGTATTGACGAGTCCATCAGTATCACTGCCTTTATGCGACATTATGTCCCACGTTTGTCCCTTCGTCAATGGGCGCGCGAATCACAAATAAAGTTAAATTTTCTCCATTTGAGTTACTTATGGCGTAAGAGCGATCTCGACTGTCAAGGTGCGCCCTCGTGTGCTTATCTATTGTCAATGATGCATCGTGTCATCTGGGTCAATTACATTTCTGGGTGATCAACAGCAACAGGGGGTTTCAAAAAGGGAGACAGAGACAGAGAAAGAAGATAAGGAAACAATTGCCGTTTGATACCTGAAGAAGGGGTTGGTAGTCACAAAGGGATTACATGAGATAGCAAGGCTACGTGAAGCACATGATAGTGTACCCAAATTGGGTTACGTGGAGAGCAAGCTGTATAAGAACCTGTACGAGGAGTGAGACCCATACGGAGAGGACCATACGGAGAGGAGATGTACGAGAGTGAGCTGTAACGGCAGGAGGGAGCTTACTCAGCAGGGCGGGCTACATGGAGTGATAGCCAGTGCGAGGTGCAAGAGAGGGAGAGGGCGGTGAAGAAGAGCGAGCAGTGCGAGGTGCAAGAGAGGGAGAGGGCAGTGAAGAAGAGCGAGCAGTGCGAGGTGCAAGAGAGGGAGAGCGCGGTGAAGAAGAGCGAGAGCGAGATGAAGGGGTGCGAGATACCCAAGAGGGGGCTACTGCAGTTGCAGGAGGGGGAAAGGGGAAAGGAGGGTAGTAAAGTGGAAGGGAGTGAAATTGGGGCACAGAGGGCACGAAAGAGGGAGAAGGAGGAGAAGAAGAAGAAGAAGATGGAGCTACTGGCGAAAAAGAAGAATAACGAGCTTCAGCAGAAGGGAGAAAGGGTGCTACAAGAGACGGAAACATCCCATGTAATCTGTCAAGTACTTCGTGCCTGTCTTCGTGGTCATACAGGTGTATCCGTTCAATTTCTTTAGAAAGTTGATTTTGCCAGTCGGAGGTTGTAGAGTAGTCCTGGTCATCTGTTCCTTCATTAAGGAGAATCGCGAGTGTTTCGTTGAAAAGTGTAGCATCCTCGGTCGGGAGGTTGCTCGGTGGTTGTGGGAGTACGCCGATAACAAAGGCTTTAAAGTTCATCTGGTCCCGCACGGTAACACTGGCTTCGAGTATCGCATTTGGTGACTCCCCAATGACTTCTTGTAGCCAGCGTAGATCTGCCTCTCCGAGCCGGCGTTTTCTGACCAATTTTCGTGCAATCAATGCACAGATGGAGCGAGAAGTTGTGCACATGTCGATATTCCACCACAATGGTCCATGTGTTCAGTATTTGCCAGGTGGGCCCGCATAAAGTCCAAATCCGGCAGCGTGGGGCCCTTGGCAATGTGACAGATAGCATGCAGACATACTAAGAGGGCCCGTGAGTGTATGTCTCGTTGGCCTGAGAATATGTGCCTGCTAGACAGCTTCGGAGGAGAACAAGGAGGGGTACCAGTGGGAGAGAATTCAACTCGGTCGGTAGAATGAGATCGGGGATTCGCTGTCTTGGTATACTGGCCGCAAAGTTTAGAAACCTGGATCTATCACCCAGCGCGAGCTGGGTGAACAGTGAAGTGACCCTTCGACTGTCCCCATCTTTCAGCACTTCTATGGCACGTGGGCGATGCTCTTCTCTAAGCCATATGTGAATACCGCCAATGAGCGGCGGATCCACGTGACGCCAACCAAAGTTGTCCACGTGACAGAACCGGCTCCTAGTCGTCAGCAATCCTTGAAGCCCCCGTACACAGATATGAAGGCAAAGTGTTGCGAAGGAGAGGAAGGCGTGACATGGGTACCACAACATTTGGGATATCGGGGTGCGATACGGGCAGCTCACGTCGAGGCAGGGAAGGATGCTCATCACAATGTATGCCAATCCTAAAAGTCCGACGGCAACATCGACGGCAATGGCCACCTTCTTGTGGATCGTATGAAAGGCTATCATGAGGCCGCCGAAAAATAAGAATACGGAGAGGTGGAGGAGTGTTGGAAGCATCTCGGCAATAAGAGGGATTTTGTACAACTTCACGCCGGCGAGCAATAGCGTGCGGACACGTGCACGATACCTCACCACGCCCGAAGATTTGGGTGTCTCGACGTATCTACGTGCCCATTGTTGAAGTAGCGTCGCAATCAAGGCGCATGTAAGGCTCAGTACGAGGCTTATCAACCATAGTATGTTGACCCAGACTATAGCTGCTCCACTGGCAGGAGGTGATAGCTGATTCGTCAAGTTGGAATCGGTGGTATTTGGGGAGTTGGGAAGTTGTTGTGAGATCTGCTGGAGCAGAGCCACAGTCTGATTGCCAGAATCGGTGGACAGCTTCTTGTAGAATTCGATGATGAACGCGCCGATTATTGCGGAGAGAAGACCCGTCTTGGAGCTTGTCATTGAGACGATCAGTAGATTATTAATAAGACTTACAAATACAAGAATACTATTTGCGTCCTCTTTCCAGGCATCGGTGATGCGAGTATCTTCCTCTTTGACTTCATCCAAATACAGATTCCACATCTCCGAGTCGTTATTTAAAGCTTCCTGGGCTGCAGTCGGCACTTGAGCTGCAGTTGGATCCTGGGGCATAGTTGGAACCTCCCAGCGGGCAGCATTTGGAACCGGGGCTGTGTTTGGAAATCGGGCTGAAGTTGGAACCTGATAGGTGGCAGATCTTGAAACCGGGGCTGGCAGCGCTGGCTCTACTACCACTGGCCCGGGGTTTGCCTGGCCTGCAGTTCGAATCCAAGTTCAAATTAACAAAATGATGCAAATGCCATGCCTTAACTCACTAGAATAGAATGCATACGGCCAGCCTTGTGGAATGTAAGTCTGAAGTGCATCGTCCCTGGTTTGTAGCATTGTATGGGGATAATGAAGCGCTCCATGAGTGCGTCCATAGTAGACAGACATCTGTTACAGCGCGATCCAAGTGATCCTTTTACAGTGATGTACTGTAATCGAGTACAGTTATCACATCAGTAGGGTAGGGCCCTCGAATTCCGTGTTTCTTTTGCGGATTTCGAATAATTGACAGCTGAGTTGGTCAGCTGAGTTCGTGCAGTGCCCCCTCGGCACATTCCACTCTTTTCCTGCTGTACTGTAGCCTGCTGTACTGTAGGTCAACTGCCTCCAAACTTTGAAATTGGCTCGTAACGATGCGGACGGATACTAATACCCAACAAGTCTGGAACCTGGAAGGTTAACGTAAGATCATCGAACGTCACACGTAGTTTGGGAACCTACGCTCGTGAACGCAGGCTCGTGGGCAGCGCTGCCTATCGCCCTTCATACGTCTAACGACCCGTACATCACGGAGATGGGATATCGACGACTCCGAGTTCATCACAGGCTTGGCGGTGTAAACCTTACCATGGTCGCGCGCTGCAGTACTGCCTCTCAATGCGATGGCACTGCTTCCAAGGTCCGAACCCAACCCTAGGTGCGCTGTGCGCTGTGTCAAGGGCTTTTTCTCATACACAGCGACCAGTCATACACGCTAGCTCAGTCCCGGGGGCTGCACGTGTAGAACTTCAAGCTTCAATTCTTGCTACAGTCGACTCCCTCCTAACGCATACGCATACCTGGTATAACGCATACTCCCTAATAGGCCATACATTTCGATTTCCCATGTGTTAAGAGCAAGGCAATAATGCTCTCAAACAACCCATACTCCCTAGTAACCCATACTTCTAGGACTGTCTCAAGAGGTATGCGTTAGGAGGGAGTCGACTGTAATAATAATACTTTCAATTCAATCGTCATTATTGTAAGAAAATTAGCGTCATATCCAAGAATGCAGGATTTGAAATAGGCCATGTCATTGTTTCGGTATCTATGGTGGTTTATGGTCAGTACAGTCAGTAGTCGTCATGGTGAACGCCAACGGTAACGGTGGTGAGCAAAAGCCCAAGCTGTAAAGACGGGGTAGATGTCTACGGTCTCCATAAATATCATGTGCATACACGTAAATATAAATGTGGGGAGGTGAATACTGTATCACAGTAGCGATGGTCATCGATTGAATAAGAAAAAATATTCAAAAAGCCCAGAGAGTCAGTAACTTTACAACCTTACAGCTTTCCAAGAAAAAAAAATATAATGATGAACCGAATGGTCAGGGATGATTGAATTCGAATGTTTGTCGTTCTCATGTTCGCTCGTAGCCGGCGCGTTCAGTTTGCGTTTTCAAGTCTGCAGTTCCGAGTCGTCATGTCTTCATCTGAGGCCCACCGTCACTGCTTCCAGTACCAGGGTCGCCACCACCGCCACTGCCACTGACAACCAAGGAGCCCGAAGTACCAGCCGTGAAATACCCCGTAGACGTGGCAGAGGGCGAGCTGCTAGCCCAAGACCGGGACCACTCCGTCCTCAAATTTCTCCCATCTCGCTCGCGCCGACATCCCTCCTCCCGCGACGCTGGGCACATCGCCGCCCAGCCGACGCGGAGGACGTCGAAGTGGAAGACCCAGATCCTCGCGACCAAGTTCTCCGTGTTCCGTCACAGGAGGCAGAACCTCGTTCGGTCCGAGACTATTACTCCGACTGCGCGAGGACGCGGACGGGCCGAGGCCCACCGCCGACTCTCCCGAACCCGAACCCGAGCCCGAACCTGAACCAGCACCCGTACAACCACTTCCGCTTCCGCTCACACTTCCTCCGCTTCCAGGACGCGTCGATGATGATGGTGGAAAGGACGCGCTTGGGCCCGCGCACGTAGGGCATCCCGGACTAGCTCCCCGAGCTCCGAAGGCGTACGAAGGCGGTGGATGCTGTTACTTCTGCTAGAAGGTTGGCTTGCGCTCGCGAGGCTTGCGCTGGCGGCGTCGTTAAATGAAGCAATCGTCGCGCCTGTAGGAGGACGCGAGGACGCCGTAGAGGACGTCACGACTGACGCGGCGCCAGCACCGCACCGCCACCGCCACCGCTGACCAGTGTGGCGGAGCGGAGGCTCGCGAGCTCGCGCGAGCCTACTGACTCGATCGTCGGCATGCGCTTGATGACGCCGCCGAGAATGGCGATGGGCTCCTCGGTGGTTACCTCGCGCCCAAACTCGTCAATAGTCATATAGGGTGTGTGCGTGTCAAGAACATGATGTAGGGGCGGCGTGCGCGACGCTCTGTCTTGTTCTTCCGAAATCCTAGATTCCTCGAGTTCGCGGGATACCCGGTCGACGAGAGCGCGGAATTGGTGAGCGAATCCTTGTAGCTCCTCCTCTGGGACATTAGCGACGAGCGTCGCAAGTCTTGAGGAGCTCGAGGCCATTTGCATGTCTCGTGAACTG
Source organism: Russula aff. rugulosa BPL654 (assembly GCA_022496225.1). NCBI lineage: Eukaryota > Fungi > Basidiomycota > Agaricomycetes > Russulales > Russulaceae > Russula > Russula aff. rugulosa BPL654. Next base: position 6,571 of record WTXE01000071.1, on the reverse strand, counting down.
CTGTACGTCGCATGACTTGGTCGTCGCGGTGGCGCCAGACTCGGCCGATCTCTCTTTCGACTCTCCCTCGTCGGATAACGTGGAACTTTCAGCGGAATCGGGTCCAGTATTCTCTTGTTCAACATGCTCCCGATTTGGGGTATCGCTGCGCTCGGGTATGGCCTCCATTCGACTACTGGATAAAGAACGCTGTGGGAACCCCCCACTTTTATGGGCGAAAGGTGGTACAACGAGGGAAGGTCGACTAGGTGCACCGACTTGCGCTACATGGGATATCTCGACAGGGTCCATTCTCCGGACGTCCTCAGGACGATAACTGACTGGCACTCGTAATGCACGATAACTTCTCGATGCGAAAAAATAGGCGACCTGCAAAGCCCGTAAGTGAGACACGCAGTGACCCTGTTGGTAAAATGACGCACGAGGATGATAGCCGTTAATACCAACCGCAAGATGGCGCAGTGAGCCATACTCCCCAGGCAGGCGCATGAGGGGCACATTGCCCGCCAACCCCGACCCAAATAGCGTCAGGACTCCAGTGGCATCGGCCACGCAGGCTCAAGCCAGACCCAACATTTCTCCAGACACAAACTAGGACAAGATTGACGATGGTTGGTGCAAAGAGGAAGAACGAGAGGAGAATTTGCAGAATATGATGGGGTGATATGCTCTGGAATCGTAATTGAGGACGTCGTTCGATAATATGGTACGGCAGAATAAAGGACAGGGCGAGAGCTATCACCAAAAGGACAGAGAGAACTGAGAAGATGCCGAGGGGTAGCGCAGCGGATCGACGGTCCGGAAAGACCCTGTAGGCGATGAAGTAGCGAGCCGTTGCATAGGTTGCCCAAGAACCTACGGTGCTGTGTTTAGTTCACAGCCCCAGAGACTAGCCAATGATGACTTACCCATGATGGACAGAAGTACACCCTGGAACAGACCCCATCGGCGTACGCGTCGCACATTGATGCCCTCCCAATAGTCTTTCGACTGCGATCTAGAGAAAAGAAAGGAATAATATCAACTAACGGAAACCGAGGGCGACGCCCTACGTACGAAGGCTCGGGACGCGGAGGATTCCTCGAGGGCTGCCCCGTCCGTTCTCCACTGTGGAGCAAGGACTCGGAGGGGTGGTGCGACTGAGACGTGGTGGCCAACGTGTTCGTTGATAGCGACGACATCTGTCGCGAATGAACCGTGCGGCTCCTCGAGGTCGAGGAGTGGGGAGAAGTACCCTCCGAGGGACGAGGAGCTGGGGGGATTTCCAAGGAAGACATATGCTGATACGAAATAGGACGCAATAGGACAGACAGAAGGAACAGTGCGCGCAGAAGTTTAGTTTTCACCTGCACTGCCCCCCCAATCAGTCTTAGGGTCAACTTGCTTGCGGAGACGGCGCGAGAGACACGTTTTCACGCGCGGGGCTGCAGCGTCGTCGTAAAAAGGATGGAGCCGGTGGTGGACGTTAATGTTAAAAAGTCCGTTCCTAACATGCATACCGAAGAAGAGGAGTTCCATTGCAGAGCCGCCCGCCACGCCCTCGTCTGTCAAGTCAATGAGACAGTCGGATCAGAAAAAGGAAAATCCGGGATTGCTTACGTCATGAATTCAGGATCGCTGAGACACGGCTACGGCGCACGGCGCATGGCCCAGCCCTGGGCCGAGACAAGTGTCGGCCATGAAAGTACTAGCTGGGCCCATTTGGACACTCCAATAAGCTACATAGATGGCAATTAGTACACCCTTAAGGAGATACGCCACGAACATGCGCCGTGGGGGTGCTGCAGAGATGCTTCGAAGCCCGCCTCCATCGGGGATCGAGGTGGCATTAAGAATTATCATTGGCGTCGGGTAAATATTCGTCTCAGGAACCCGTGATGGATCTTCAACACGGCTAACGATCCTGACTTTATAAAAGGTGTCGCCGAACTGAATGTAGTGGTCGAGAAGAAGTGGTCTGATGGGTACGAATCGTGCGATACGCGGTTGTCATCTATTGCAAGTGGATATATCTGAAGTACTGAGGCCTGCGACTGTTGAGAATGTTCGACGTTGATGTGTGTCGATCACACATCAGCATCATTCATAGTAATTTGAATACAATCAAGCCACATGAGTTTATCCGCACCTTTTCCCATGAGCACAGGGCTGCGTACTCTTTTATAACGTAGAAGGCGTTATTGAGCAAACAGGTGGAGCCCACCGTAGAAGGCGATATTGAGCAACGTACAGTAACGCCGGGAGATGGCATGATGGATAAGGGATCCGAACCAAATATGGATGGGCAACATGCCTTTATTAACCGCCGGTAGGCCATCGTGTTTCTCCGTTTGAGCCGGATGTACACCATTTATATCATTTTAAGTTCATGTCGCTAAAAACAAAACACAAGTACTGTACAGTACAGAATGCAAGATATAACATGAATGCAGAATGTCAAAGAAACAACAACACATGAATAATTGCAACAAATAAAGAGATATTCGCATCCTTCCGTTTCGTAAATCACTCATTAACCCACCAACATTCACATCATCTCACGACAAAGCATCCCAAACGCTCAACCCCGTGAATAACATTCCTAACCCGACCAAGAATCCGAGGTACGCCACTACGTGCACTCCAACACGTGGTAAAAGCGCAGGGGTATGAAGCATCGATAGACCCCAGTTGACCCCACAGACGCCGAAGAAAGTACCCCAGAAAATACCGTTGGACGACGAAGGCGGAATGGTCGTCATCACACCGTACTCGGCAGTTGGGGGCCAGGCCAGGGGCGAGGTGAGGTATCCTGCTGACAAGATCAAGACAATGCCGAGGGAAAGTAATATCGATGCGATGCGCAACAGGCAGGACACAAACACAGGCACGCACTACGATTCCTAGATAAGTAAGATGGTCAAGTGAAAAAAACCCAACAACTTACGATAGCGGGAAACCCATAAAGCTCCTCGAGCTCCTCGCGCGCTTTGAGTGCGAGAAGCTCATCAAAGTCCTTTTCCACCTCCAGCCGAATCTCGGCATCGCTCGCCTCACTGGAAACTACCACCGAGGAACGGTAGGATTCCTGCCGTAGCTGCTGCTGCTCTCGCGAACGTACAGGTGACTCGGCTGCCTCCACAACGGGGCCGCCATCCTCGCCACGACTAAGGCTCTCCCGCAGCCTTGAACTCGTACTATCACTTCCACCATTTTTGGACGTCCCCGTCGTGATGAGCTCACGCGCCCCGCCCTCGGGTACGAGCACGTCGCGATATAGAGCGATTGTCTCATATCCTTGGACGACGCCTGCCGTGACCTCCGCGAGGGACCAGCCAAGGGCGAGCCACCACACGCGTCCAAACGCAGGTGCATAGAACGTCGCTGCGCCGTCGGGAGTCGCGAGTGCCAGTATGGGGAATGCGGCTGTGCGGAGCACGTTGCGTAGGATGATGTGCAGGGCTGACCCGAGTGCGCTTGTTGCTGTTGGGTGGGACAGTAACATGCCGGCCAAGGTAAACAGATATGTGCCGAGTATGTGTGAGAGTGTGAAGAGGGAGATGGAGAGGAGGAGCTCGGGGAGTGGTGTCGGGAAGCATGGCGCGCGTGATGGTGTTTCTGGTGAGTCCTCGGTCCTAATTAACAGCGGAACCAAGGCAAAGAGGAGCCAAACAAGGAGAGAAGTGACAGGCACGATGGTGTAGTCTCGGACAAGGGAGCGGTAAGATCCTGTGTCGCATCAGTGGGGTGTGGTGATTGCAAAGGATAGTAACGAACCAATGTAAAACCCCTCTTCCTCCAGTAGCGCTTCCAAATCTCCGTCCTCTACCTCTTCGGGCACATTGAAGCGAGGATGGCCATTCCGATATGTCTCGAGGCTATTTTTGCATTTCGGTAGGGACTCATCGATGTCCCTCTCGCCAACGGCACCGTACGATCTTGTTCCACGAGTGTCGATGGTTAGAGTCGGCCCCCGATCACCAGGAGCAGATTCGGGAGATACCATCGGGGATTTTCCCTTTGACTTTGAATGAGGGTCTTAGCACAACTTTCGGTCTAAAGAGACTGGTGATCTTGTCACTGACCTCTGCCGTCGACCTGGGATCGGAAGAGGTGGTCTTGAGGAGGCGTCTCAGTTGGCCAGTGCCCATTGGTAGGAGAGAAAAAAGAGGGGGGGATTATTTAGAATGGAAACGAATTTGAAAAGTGGCGAACGCCATATAACAACCGTTACTGAGCTCGGCTGGTAGTTTGGAAGACAACAGATCTAGAAACGAGTGTGTGCGACGCGCCGCAAAGTTTGAGAACCCAAGATGAGGCAGCTGACCCGGGCTCGGAAATCAGTTCAAATCACGACTGTATTCTATGGCCATCTCAGGGCCTTGATTCACATGCTACACTCAATGTGGCGATACTATATGACAACATTCTAGAACGCAAATATCCCTCAAAACCACCACAAACGCCCTTGGGCGGAGACACGTCGAACGAAATAAGCTCTCACGATCAAATCAACTCGAGTCCTGCACTAGAGCGTTTCTCATAAGCAATACGTCAACAAAAAAAAGGATTTGCAAAAAGAAAGACAAGTCAAACAAAGGAGTACAGTAGAAGTGTGATTCAGTTACTCGATGCATTTCAGCTGGTGCCGTGCTCCAATTCTCCACCCTTTGGAGAATTGTTACGAGCTTGGCACGTTCGTGACCGCCCATCGAAAAGAATTCATCCGAGGACAAAGAAGGCGGAAGTTGGACGACTCACCCTTACGCCAAGAAGGGATGTGCAGTACCCAAAAACTTTTTGAAGGCCTGCGGGAGAGGAGATTGCACGTTCGTCAGTCCATCTGGTTCGAACGTGGCACAAAGGCAAAAGAAAGAGAGGGCTCGCTTCAGACAAGGCTGAAATCAAAAAGAATTCCACACGGTGATTCGGCATGTGGTAAAGTATGGTGTAATGAATCATCACTGGAACACAAGACGACAAAAACTGCTGATCCCCAACTCACCGTCACAAGCGACAAGACGAAAGGATGGCGTGCAGTCGCGCGACTCGGAAAAGAAAAAACGCGGCCGTAACCTGAGTATGCGCACGTGATATCACTGTCGATGACTAATCTGCTGAGTCATGTTGAGTCAAGTTCGGAGTTCGGCACGGTTACACCCAACCACGGTGGTAAAACAATATTAATCGTCGTCATCGAACAGCATCTAAATAGATTCACCTCTCTCTGCACTGTATTCTTACCACCTCTGAAAGCCGAACATAACAACAACAATGCAAAGCCTTCTCCGCTGGAGCATCGAAAATTCTACTACTGGCAGCACCGGCAGCGACGTCGCGCCATCGCCACCAACGCGAAGGACAGACCTTGATCCCGGAATCATCGATGCGATACTGGGCAGACCAGATTCGGAACTCATGAAGGAGGCCCTCGCGAAGGCACAGGATGCGTCTCTCGACGAGGATGCACGACTGACGGCTCTGGACGATCTTGAGATGGTAATGTTTTAATTTCCTCCCCACACCCCGCGCCACCGCACAACTGTTGTAGTTGTGTTACTGCTTTCGTCCTGATATGTCTGATAACCTACTTCCATTAATTCCCTGCCCATCGACCTATTTTCAACTAGCTCGTCGAGAACATCGATAATGCGAACGGTAATGCACGCGTGCTGTCGTCAGTGTCGTTACAATATTATTAACCGATCTCAACTAAAAGATCTCGAGAAACTCGGCATGTGGGAGCCATTACAAGACTTACTGGCTTCTCCATCAGAAGACGTGAAGGTACAGGCGTTGTGGGTAATCGGTACAGCCTTGCAGAACAATCCCGCCGCCCAAAAAGCGGTGCGTTCCATCATCCATCATGAGCCCCCCCGAAAAAGCGCGACGTATAGATCCTAATGTACACTTATCACACTAGTACCTCGCCCTCGACCCCCTCCCCACCATTCTGTCCTACCTCGACCCCTTGGCGCAGACGTCCAAGCAGCTCCGCTCCAAAGCGATATACACGCTCTCCGGTCTCTTGAAACACAACGTCGCTGCAATAGCCCAGTTTGAAGCAGCAGGTGGATGGGACGCACTACGCGATGCATTCTCAGGTACCGTATCCCGTATTCCTGTCCACTCACTCACTCGGCTCACGTATACAAAAAAACTCATCATCACAAACTTATGATGATCAATTATTCACGCGCGCTCTCCAGACTCAGATATCGCCGTTCGGCGCAAAGCCGCATTTCTCCTTAACAGTCTCCTCCTTCAATCTGCCCCAGTCGCGACGACTCGTACCCCTGGAACAAGAATACGGGGTGGCCCAGCACAGCCAGGAGCGATCGTGCATCCCAATTCACATGCGTCGATGGTGGCCGATCCCTCGTCGACTGACACAGCACCAGAGACGCTGCGCGCCGTACGTGCGCACGGGCTGTTACCGGTGATCATTCGGGAGCTAACGGAGCCGACGCCGTACGGACCGGATGGCGACGAGGGCGACGGAGGCGATGCCGATCTCGAGGAGAAACTGATGAGGTGCGTACTTATGATTCAAAGTATTGTTCTGTATCCCTTACAGATAAATGCGTCGATG